>JANCMA020074562.1:0-15557 GCA_024336925.2 Zoanthus solanderi | reverse complement strand
AAACATAACAGAAGACTGAGCGAATATAAAAACTTGTAACGTGTATATCTTCATATTACGGGGGAGGGATGGAGGGATGGGTGGATGGATGGATGGATGGATGGATGGAGGGATGGAGGGATGAATGGAGGGAGGGAGGGATGGATGGATGGATGGAAGGATGGAGGGATGGAGGGAGGGATGGATGGATAGACTGACCGTTGATAGATAGATGAATGGTGTTAGATGGATTGTTGCATAGATGGATGGATAACTACTGTAGATAGATAGATGGAGCAACAGATGGAGAGACAAACAGCAAGCTTTTATTCACTCTGTACATAACAGATACATAAATACGGTGGAGTTGAAAAAAGATGGAGGTGCTGGCTTCCTGGAATAACCATTAGAGCTAAACGAGCAAAGTATTATTGTTTGAGCAAGTATTATTGTGTGATTGAAATTATTAAGTAATCTGTGTATGACATATTGATACATTAAAGTAGCAACTTTAAGCGAGTTTTTTTTGCAAAATTTTAGCAATTTTTTGAGTTTAATAATGGCAAATTTTCATGATTTTACAAACATAATCTGTTCAGGACTGCTGAGAGAGCTGTAAGTAAAAATGCTATTGTTGCAAAATAACCATAATTTGCTTACTATTAACTATAAATTCTGCCTTTTATCACAATTTTTATTTTTTTATTGTTACCAAAAAGGAATCTTGCCTACAACAAGGACAACAGCTGAGGTAAAGCGTAGTAAATGCAATGTGGGGAGAGACCTGTGCCCTAATGGGAAATGCGTTAGCATTCCTGACGGATACACATGTACTTGCAACCCAGGGTATAAACTTGGCTCGCAGCGAAAATCTTGTGTTGGTGAGTTAAAGGGGGGAGGGGTGAGTATGTGGGTGATTAACAACTATGCACGAAGGTGGGGGGGGAAGGGGTGTAAGTGAATCGTGGTTAGCGAAGAAACAGTACAACGTAAGCCTTTTTTCTATTTTAGCGTGAAAACGTCCTGTCATATAATTATCATTTTGTGAGTTTTGTTTGCATTCTTCAGGGGGTTTTTTGAAGAGCACTTTCATGGATTTTCAGCAAATTCGGCTGACAAAAAAATATTTTGAAAATCCAAATTTTGTTGCTCTCTTTATGATCGCTGGAATAGCTTTTTGTCAAAGACTGACGGAACTCGCCTGGAACTAATGAATCAACTAATATCCTGAATAGAGTGAGCTACCTAGCCTATCAGAGCTCGCGAAAATTGATATCGGTTGCTTTGGTAAATACTAAAGTGTTTTAGGGTATTTTATTTACGCCGGGAGGCTTTGAGCTCGAATACTGGCCTTGCTGATTATTGAACACTCAATTGTTCTGCCTTCATTTCGTCAATCAAGCGTCCTAGAACAGAAACGTTTGGCCACTGGGAGGTCCTGGGTTTGATTAATGTCCTCGCAGATGATTAGGCAGCTGTGCTGCCTTTATTTCGTCAATCCGGTGTCTCTTAACAGAAACGTTATGCCGCTGAAAGGCCCTGGATTCAAATATCTTGCTGATAATTTAGCACTTAATTGTGCGGCCTTTATTTCGTCAATCAGGCGTCCCTGAACTGAAACTTTAGGCCATTGGGAGGCCCTGGGTTTGATTAGCGGCCATGCTGATGATTGTGTGGATTTAATTTCGTCATCAGATATCTGTGAACAGAAACGTTCTAGCGTCCCAATCTCCCGATCGTCTCATTGTTTCCCTCTTTGTTCAGCGTGAACTTCTAAATATTCACTAGACAAATTACTGGCCCTGATGGTTGACCCGTATCCAGTATTAACTCGACCAAAGTACTTCAAGGTTTAAGTCCCACTGAAAGCCTTTCACGTTTAATATTTAATTCAGACATCAACGAATGTGCCGAGAATGCAGGACTGTGCAGAAATGGTCGATGTATTAACACTGCAGGAAGTTATCGATGTGAATGCAACAGTGGCTTCAGACTAGAATCAGATGGCCAGACGTGTAGCGGTTAGTACAAGAGATAAATAACAATCTATGTAGTTGCTTGATTCTAATTACAAGTACATATGTGTACACGCCATTTATTATAAAAATATCTTTGTGAGGAGGCACGTGAAAACTGTCTGTTTTAGCTCGTCGAGCTGTATATAGCTTAAAGGAGAACTGAATGCTAAAACTAACGTATTTTTGTGTGAATGTATTGGTATAGTAGATTAACTCTGTGAAGTTTTTTTTTTAAATCAAAGTCAAATTACATTGAGAAATTAAATATAGAAACTAAGAAAACTCTCTAGAAAGGGTTTGATACCGTGGTCGCTAATGAGATTGTCAGCAGTATGGTATGACGTAGGTTACGATATTCAGAGCTTAAATATAGCAGCGTGCTTCGAAATCTTGATATTGTTTGGGCGATATATGTCTTGCGAAGTTGTTTTTCTTTTATAGCAGCTAAAAGCCGCACACTAACCTTGTTTTTCCTTGTTTTGATCATTCTAGTATCGTAACCTACTTCATAAACAACCGCTGACATTACATATTGACCCGCCGATCAAATCTTGTCAATTCGTTACAAAACATCAAATTTATTTGAACTGCTCGGCCAATAGCGTAAAAAAACTTCATATAGTTGTTCTACTATGCCTAAATGTTCAAACGGTAAAAAGTCAATTTTAGTGTTCAGTTCTCCTTTAAGAGCTATTGTGGTGGGTCAGAATGTCACGCGTAAGCAAAAGAATGTTCGAAACCCCATCGTCTTAAGATCGCCAAATAGTTCAGTTCTTACTTGGCGGCGAATCAAAATTTGGAATATACCACGTGATCTTAATTCGAGTGTTCGGCACAGGTTCGGAAGCGTGCAACAGACGTTTTGAAAAGGACAATAATCGCTTTTTTAACTCATTAACCCACGAGTTGCGTGAGATTATCTGTTTATACGAGTTTGTAATTCTCTGCAGTATTTTGGCTTTCATTTTGATCATTGCATTCTTTTTTTTGCTGCTTAATCAAGATTTGTGAGCAGTTACAAATGTTGAATGTTGATCCTGCAACATCTTAGACACAAACCTTATCTCTATTTTACCTCAACGTTACAGCGCTTTAAGAAAGAAAGAGAGTTCCTTGGTTTATCTTTGCTCCACAAGCTTACCATAGGATGCCTTTGATTCTTTTTTATTACACGTCTTTAACACATTTTGCTTTGGAATTGCAGATACTGACGAATGCTCAGAATCCGGTACATGCCGAGTAGGAAGGTGCTATAATTACCCTGGAGGTTTCAGGTGTGAATGTCGAAGAGGATTCAAATATAAAGCTGAAATAAAGGATTGTGAAGGTTTTTATATTTTTAAAACATTCTTCTGGTAATTCCGTATTCGTAGAATAACCTAAACAGTAGGCAGTCGTGGACAACGGGTGGCTAGTGCTTGCTATATAAGCAGAAGATTTTTATTATCTTTTTTGGTCTCCTTTTTGATATTATGCTAATCATAAACAAGGTTTATGACTCAAACTCAAATTTGATGACCCAAATGTACGTCCCACATGTAAGGGAAGTTGTAAGATTAGGTAACAAAATTTATGCGCATTGAGATCATAAGAAAAGTGCTTCCAAACCAAAAAAATTTAAGAAACCTAGAAATTTTGATGTCACATAGACTATTTGTTTGAGGGAGTCAGTTTTTACGATTTAGGTGTTGATTTTTTTGATGCATATATTTCATAGGGAGGTTTTTTGTTTATCTTTAATGTGTATATAAAAGGAGCAAACGTTTACTTAAACCTGTTTCAGATGAGAACGAATGTGCAGACGCTGCAAGAACTGGGATTTGTAGAAATGGAAGATGTGAAAATTTACCAGGTGGATTCCGGTGTGTGTGTCGTCAGGGCTACGAACTTAGCAGTGATCAGCAATATTGCGAAGGTTTGAAACCAATAGAGGGCAAAGCAAAATAATAATAATAATAATAATAATAACAAAAACAATAACAATAATAATTATACGTTAATTACAGACAATAAACTTAAGCCTGAACTTAATAAACAAGTTCACCACTTTAATACTATTCTAATTTTGTAAATATATTTCATACTTTACTGTTCTGTCACTTAGTCTGTATATCGTCTGCTTTACATATATCAATTGCTTGTCAATATTTGTAACATTATACTGATTTCTATTGTCTGTAATTAACGTATCATATATATCCAGTAACATTTGTAACCTAGCTCATTTATTTGCACTGATGATGGCATAGGATTGCCGAAACATGTCTGTGTTAAAAAAGTTCGTTTTTTATATTCAGTTTTTAATTTCTGTGCTTTTACGTAAATCCTTAATTCTCATTACTAAATGTATCATTTTTTACGAGATATGTAAGGAGAAGTGAGATGCTGATAAACTGCAGGGGTTTGAAAGGATTAATTCTCGACAGTTCTTTTTTGCTTCAATCCTTTCTTCCTTCCTTTCCACCAATTAAAACACATTTCCTTTTTTCTCTCTATACTGTTTTTAACAATGACTAAATTTTTCATCATTATTCATTACAGCGTTTTTATTAAAAATTTCCATGAACATGTACACCTCGTTCCCAGGGCTTTTCCCCATGTGGTGGGTAGGGTTAGGAAAAGCCTTGGGAACAAAGTTGATGAACAGTAGTTAAGAAATTGTTCAGAAAAAATCTATTAGGTTTAGCGTTACTTGTATATCAACAATGAAAACAAAAAAGCAAATAAAAGTACAAATTTGTTCAAACATGAAGTAGACGACAAACCTGTTAGTACTATTATGAAATACTAAGAACTTTACTTAAAATGGGAACTACCATTATAGTATTATTTTTATAAAAGTTGCTTAACTGCACATGTCTCATGTGTGAAATTCATCACTGGCACTGTAACCATTGATGTTAAATACAATTGGAAAGAAGGGTTGTGACAGACTTAGGAATTTGAAATCGTCATTTTTCTTTTTACATTATCCATCCGAGTAAATCAGTTACACAATCCTTATTTTCCATCTATACCTTTACAACTATATCAAGGGATGAAAATTGCATACTTAGAGTGCGATGGAGCTGGAGGTGGAAGGTAGAAGGCCAGTAGGTAGGCCAAAGAAGACCTGGAGTAAGGTAGTGGAAGAAGACATGAAGAAATTAAACATCACAGAAGATATGGCAGAGGATAGAAAACAGTGGAGGCAACTCCCTATCATGTCGAACCCCAGGAGTGGGAAACTATGCCTAGAGACAGTACCTACGTGTTGATTTTGTTGTTGTAGCGAAACCCTTGCAGTCAGATTGACATGAACCAAATTGTAGTCCATATATATATGCCCTAGAACTTGAACGTAGGTTGCAATTGAGATGGGAGGCATGGGTCCTAGCCACTCAATTGTCTTGACTGCACACTGCTACAAAACGTAAGTCAGGCTATAGGTTGTAGTAGTTACTTGCCACTATTTAAAGGATAGAAATTATTTAGTAACAGAAGCAACTGCAGTACTAATAGAAATTATAGCTTCTTAATAAATACCAGCCGTGCTATCCTTAGCAGCAGTGACTAGAAAGATCAGAAAGCCTGATTGATTATCTTCAAGTGATTGCAGCTCAACCTTTTCTAACCTGGTAGCTCTAGACTATAATATAGCCGAATCATATATACAATATTAACGTTAATATTTTTAAAATATTATAATCAAGGTTCTTAATGCATTTTCTGGATGCCTCAATGCGACTACATCATGCATTTATATGAAATGAATAACAAGATGAGTAATAAAATGGTAAAATTGATTGGAATAACTATTAGTCATTTACAACAAAATTAATATTTGTTTCTTCGAAAGAATCGTGGGTTGAATTAAACGAAAGTTGTTTGAACCACGATTATTGGTATGCATTGAAAGAATGCTATCCGTTACACGGACTGGAAGTTAGTTAACGCAAATCAAACATTCGTTACTAAAAACAACACTATATTTGAAGTTAACTTTGCTCAAAACAAAGTTTGTTTGCAGAGAACACAACGTTCGAAAAAAAACGCGTTTGGGCCAAACAGGGGTGTTTGGGGTAAACGAATGTCTGCGTTTGAATGCGTTTAAACGCGTCCGCGTTCGAAGTATGTTTATTCTTGTTTTAGCCAAGACAGTAACATATATCTAGTGCCATTTAAAAATGAAATGAAATGAATTAAGTTTAAAACTAATAATATTGATTAGATATTACACTGAAAGGCTTCTTTGTACAAAAATGTTTTAAAATTATTTTTAAAACCTTGAAGAGAATCTGTTTTTCTCAGAATGTGAGGTGACGAGTTCCTGTTTTTAGGTCTAGATACAGAAAATGCTCTCTCTCCGTTGGTTGAAGAGACAGTGTTTGTTACAATTAGTAACCCCTTTAATAGTAAAAAATACCTACGATTTTGTCTGTTAGGCTTCACACATTTGGTTGCTGAGACAATCTGTGTGGGAACTCATCGCCAACTCTCCCCGTCACATCCCGTGTTCAGATTACTGGCACCACATTTTCTCTACCTATTGGCCATCAACTCGTAAGTCACACTACTTTCATCATTATCCTTATTTCTAAACCAATAGTTTTCATTAGCAGTTTTGTAACTTGCCAACATATTGTTTAGTTTTCTTTTTTTCCCCACTATTCTCTTATTATCCTCTCTATCTTTTCCTTATTGAATTTACTTCTTCTTGTTGGGCTAAACTCTAAGAAAAATTCGATTGTACTAATAAAAAGCAATAAGTAGACTGTAGAGCAAAATACAGTATCGCTTGAAAGTCTTGTGTCATAATTTTGTCAAATTAAAGCACGGATAACGGTTAATAAAGTTGCTTTGGTATATTTACAAAGACAATAAATATTCAAAATGTTTAATAAACACAAATGTCAATGACAAACAGGATGGCAAAAGGTCACGTTTAATAACCAGATTTATTGTTATATAGCTAGTGCGTTTTCGACTCGAATGCGCGCTCTCTTTGGCTAAACCGAGGTCACGTGGATGAGCTCAAATCAAATGTTCCCCAACACAGTCCCAACCGGTGAACATTGTTGTCGTGTGTCACGTCTGAGAGCGGGAAAATTTAAAAATTGTGGTTTATTTTGTTTATGCTATATAACAAAACACTTAATGACTGCTCGCTCAGGAAACATCTGTTTTGTTTCCCTCGTGAGCAGTCATTAAGTGTATAGTGTTAAACTTCGGCGAATTTTCCTTGAAATTGTAATTTCTCCTTGTTTTCGGCAATTTTATATTTGCCCAGTCAGTAATTTCGCTAAAACGAAAAGGACAGTAATAGCCAAAAATTCGACCTCAGAATTTTGAGCGATACTGTTTTGCTCCTAATTTCTACTATTACTAGAAAAGTAAAACAAAGTATTAAATTAGTGTTTAATTGGTTATTGAAATGATTAATTCTAGGTTCTGTGAAATACCTCAGTTCAAGTTTTGTTAACTTGGGGCGTATTAACGCTGCATTAAAATCTTGAGCCTAAAAAACTGCATTTTAGCAGTTATTTACTGCAGGTTTATATAAAATCAAGTGAAGTAACCTTGTAATTTATATCAATGTTTTTATGTTATATAGATTTTGGCATTATTTTCTACTCTCTATTTTTTAGCTAAAAAGTGCCATAACAAACTCTTTACTTTTGCCGTTTGTATATTTTAATCGGATTTAATAGGCCTTAACGGTTGTGTTGTCACAATCCATATCCATACAAGAGGGAAAAAAATATTAACTTTTTCGTTTCTTTTTTAAAGGTTGGCGTTAGCGAGGCTGGTTGCTCCAAATGGTTGGATTGACAACACGATGACAACAGGAGCTGGTGGTCTGTTAGAGCTTGTTGCCAAAACGTATAATGCATTAACTATATATTACTTATACTACAATCATATATCAATACACATATAACCATTTATTTCTAATTAAGGGTTCAATTGTGACCGATCTGAGTGGTTTGTTTACAAATACGCCCGCACGCTGGCAACACAATGAACAAGAAATTTGAATTATGAACAAGGAGTAAGCCCAGTTCATTAATTATTAACAATTTCGAGTTCATTGTAAACCACAAACTGAAAGTCACTAACCCTTTTACTATGCAATCTGAAGAACCTTTTACACGTCGTTGCACATCGCCATCTTGTCAAAATAAGACAGGAATCTACATATTTTTGCTTCCAAGTGTTCGCCACTATAAAACAAAGCAATTTCAACGATTGTAAATCCGGTTTTTAGTAAATTTGGCAAAGGGTTGAATTCCAGTTTAAATTCTCGAACAAAAACATTGCAAAGTGCTGCAGAAGAAACCGAAACTTCAAACTTGTCTGAAAGGCGGGAAATTTTCATGATGCGCGTAGAAAATCTCGCCAGATCACTTTTGCTGGAGTAAAAGCTCAAAAAAAAAATCTTTTCGATTCATATGATCAGTGGTTTGAATTTATTGAAGACTCTGCCATTTTCAAGTCATGTGTTAAACCATAAAAAGTATATTTTAAGCAAATTAATGACCGGTCGTGGCGGTATCGATAGATACGTCCAAATCACGTGATCGATTTTAATCACTCGCGCACGCAGTTTTTTTACACTGAGCGAAGGTCGGTTATTTGTAATTGTTAACACACGCATTCACTAATTGGCACTAAGGTTAGCAACAAATCCAGATAGTTGTTAATGTGGTGTTCAGAGTCCAACCATACTTGAACCCGCACCCTATCTACTGAGGCTTGATGTTTACTTTAACAATGCTTATTGAATATTAAAGCATCAGTCCTTTCTTGTTGGCTTGACGCAATAATGTCATACCATCATATCTGTTACCACTAGGTGGTCATGGTGGCGACTGGATGAACACGGATGGCTTCCAACTGATTTGAAGAAGAGAGGGGTAAGTACAAAATGGTTGTAGTTTGACCTGGCTCAGTCCTGCATTTATTAGTGTGAACGAGATACTCATCACTGATGTAATACTGTTGACGTCTAACTAGGTGGATGACACCAAGGCTCTACCTAATTACCCGTATCGCGATGATGCCTTGCTGCTTCATGGAGCCCTCTATAACTACGTTAGCGAGTTTATTCGTGCTGTCTATGGTAAGTAAAGCTAAATTCTTTTACACGCCATGTGGAGCTGGCACTTACCTCCAGTCGATCGTTTCTTTAATATTTCAGTAAGTGATTTATTTTCGTTACAGTAATAGCTAGAATCAACCGGATGACTCAAAATATTCATTGTCATATAGTGTTAAGTTTTGAAAGTCTTTGACTTCAAATGGATGAGACTTTATTCCGTCATAGATTAGTTCTACACTATTTGTTAAAATGTTCGAGTTTTGGCAGATTGCTGTGTCGAACTTAGAAGGCAGAGAACACACCAACTACTTTCTTCTCCTTTCTTGACATGCACCTGCGTCCTTATTAGGCCTGGTCAAAGCTAGCTACACTATAAGCTAAATCCTTTACGAGCCTAGTGGCCCATGGAGTCGGTGCTTAACTCTGGTTTCTGTAGTGTTAAGCGGATGAGAGTCTTTGACTCCCCCTGGGTGGGACACTAATCTATAACAGGTTAGCTTCCAGTAGACGCTGGTACTCATTTACCCATCCTGGAAGGATGGAAAGCTGAGTTGGCTTAGGTGTAAAAGAGGTTGCACAATTATTCAAATCTCGGCAGGCCGGGGATCAAACTGGGGACCTTGTGCCTTGTGGTCGGAAGGCACTATACCCGCCCAGGTCTTGTCAAAACGGCATAGCAAGCAAACACACTTGGGTTTCTTGTGAGACAAAAAAACAATTCAGTTGACCAATCGTTTGAGGGTTGTTCTGGTACATATTATCCAATCTTTCATTCACAAACTTGACTTGTCTACCCTGAATAAGGAAATATGGCAATATCGGCTCATATTGGTTTGAAGACCTCAAACGATCAATGCGGAGTGCTATGTGGCAGTGCTTAGGACGTTTGGGCGTCACCGGGACGATGTAGAGGGGTAAGTAGAGATGAGCAGTGGTTCCAGCAAGACGGGCCACCCTCCACACATCAAATGGCTTCTTAGCCTGGCTGAGAGAGCGATTTTAGGAGAGGCTGATCAGCAGGAAGTGTAACTTTGAGTGGGCACTGCATTCACCGAACTTGAATTCCCCACATTTTTATCTATGGGGGTAGTCTCAAGGAGAATGTGTAATAGAACAACCCTCAAACGATTGGTGAACTGAAAGCAGCAATCACAGCAAAAATCAGGTAAATCTCCCAAGAGGAATGCGTTAGAGTAATTAACACTTTTGTGCGACGTATATAAGTTTGCCTCCAACGCCGCGGAGTCCATTTTGAGGATGTATTTAAAAGAACGTGACTTGAATGCAAAGCGAGCAAAATAACTTAAACTTTGGGTAATGATCGTACGCAGATTAAAGTTTAAATCCAGCAAATTCCCCGAAATTTGCTAGACCTTTGTAGGATTTAATAAACTTTTGTGGCTTCTGTATTTTTGAGTTACCCTGTGTTTCTTTTGATCCATCACTCCAACAAAGGTTGAGTTACCCTGTATTTCTGGGATCCTTCACTCTAACAAAGGTTAATTTCCGAAACGTGAAATTTCCTTTTTTTACAGTATTTAGTTTGTACTTATCAAACTGATTTCGTTTGGTCTCTTGATTGCTCCAGACATACAAAGTCGAGTTTCTCGTCTTTAATATCAAACACTGTTAAAGATCGTTTGATGTCAACCGAAATATTTTGTTGTAAAAGGTTTTCCTTTTAGGTTTGTTGTACGTACCAAAGTTTTCAATTTGTTTTATTTTGTTTTTCCTTTTGTTATTTCTGATTCTAATTTAGACTTTTAACAATAAAAACCTTTTTATATGGAGCATATAGTCATCCGTATATGTTACTACTTCCACGTAAAAATAAATATCTTATGCAACTGCTTTTGATTGTGTTTTAGACACACCTGAAAAACTGAAAGAGGATTGGGAAATACAAGCGTGGGGTCACATGTTAGCAGACCCAGAAGACGGGCTGGGAATTCTAGTATGTATGAAATAGTTGGTCTGAGAGGAGGAGAATGGCGGGACATGATTTGATCTGTATCATTTTATAAGTAAAGTTTTTCCATACCGTCTTTATTTTTAATTAGTATATATAATATAGATTTTTAGTACTTCCTAACTTAATGAACGCTGTTGCGTTAAGACCTTTCTACTTCGTGGATTCTGTGTAAATATTGACTTGGTCTTCAGCTACGAATACTATTGACGCCCAGTCCATTCGTCTTCGCGGTCCAGTTGGTAAATAAAACGGTAGAAAGCACAAACCATCCGAACTCAACTCCACGGAATAGCTCTACCACATGCATGCGGTGGGAGCTCAGCCTTAAAGCGGTTCTTTGAACTCAGTTGTCCACAGTTGATCTAGTTACTTGCATTGTAGTTACTTGGTTGAAGGCAGTTGTGCGCATGCGTGTAGGTTCGTGCCAAACCGTGGAGTTGAGTTGGGGTGGTTTTTGCTTTCTACCGTTTTACAATTGGTAAATGCGTGTTTGTTTATATAACATGTTGCTTATTCAACTCTAAGTAGAAACGTTTGACCTCGCCTTAGAGCAAACACAAAACTGACGTTTCGATTGTTAGCCCTTAATCTTGTTCTCTCTTATTTATGTACTGTAAACTTTTTATCTGTGGAAGGGAGTAGATGGAATGCTAAATGCTAAAATATCCTGAAGAAGAAATAGAAGAACAGCAACATTTTTTTTATAACTAAAATATTAATTTATTTAGACAACCAATGCTGATGATACACCAAGTCAAGTGTGACCATCTCGAGTGCTACAAGATTTGTAAGCGAAATGTACGAGTGCAACGGAGCAATTCAAAAGTTTACAAATGTTTGCAAAATTTATTGTTAATGTACGTATATGTATATTTATCAGAGAACGTTTCGTAATGATACAGAGAATTCTAATAACGAGCTTTCAGTATTCTAAGGCTAGAAAAGAAATTTTTCTCAGATTTGATAAATTTTAAAAACTATGATTATTATTGCATACCGGGTTGGTAAGTTTTTCTTTTATACTTTCTTTCATACTTTTTATACTTTCTTTTATACTTTTTATACTTTCTTTTATACTTTTTATACTTTCTTTTATACTTTTTATACTTTCTTTTATACTTTTACTTGTTATAATAATTTGCTCTCTTCTCAAATGTTTCTTGCTAGGGTGTGTTTGGCGATGGCAAGTTTGAAGACATTGAAGATCTTGTAAAGACAGTAACGGCCATCATTTTCATCAGCAGCGTGGGACATGCAGCAGCTAACTTTGCTCAGTATGACGAATATGCCTTCCCTCCAAACTATCCAGCATTCCTCAGGGGCAAACCTCCACGTTCAAAGGTAAATATTTCACTGCTATTGAGTTTGTTAGTTTCAAGCATATCAATTTATTTTCTAATAACGTTACGTAATACAAAACATCTGTGAAGTAGAATGCCAGAAAAGACATTTTTCTATAAATTTTGAAGTAAAAATGCAGTGCATGTGGGATGTGGCTATAAAGATGAACTCAAGTATAGATAGCACAAATGTGCTAGTAGCTAACTTGAAGGCACAATATTGGGCACTGTGGCTACGTTGGTAGCGGGTTTTACCCCTTCAATTTACGATAAGAATAGTGAGCCTGAATGCTAGCAGCTATGGACAGCTGTTTCGTCCTTTTTAGGCCTCATCAGCATGGCATAGCTAGGAAACAGGCTCAGGTTCCCACAAAAGATAATAAGTAATAGTGAATGTTAATAGCCATGGACAGCTGTTTCGTGTAGTAGAACGCCAGGGCTTACCCCTGAGCGGGCTAGCTGCCTTCGCTAGATCTTATTAGCAGTTGTTTTGAGATTTCTAGGCCTCATCAGCACGGCATAGCTAGCAAACATAAAAGGTAGAAAAACCGCAATGCTTCTGGAATGTGGCTATAAAGATGAACGTCAAGTATAGATAGCACAAATGTGCTAGTAGCTAACTTGAGGCCATGATAATAAGCACTATGGCCGTTTTTTTTGATATTTTCCGATGTTAGCCCCAAAGTTTTAAAAAAATTACTGAAGCTGTTACTTGAGGCTGAAAATGTTAGAAGATCTTCGTAAGTAGTGCGGACAGCTGACGTGTCTAATGTTAATCTTTCTTCACAGAAACATCGGCTGCTCACAACAAAAAGCGATCATTGTAAAAAATTTCAACTGCGAGTTGTCTGTGCGTTTTTCAATATTGGCTTGACTGGACTAAGTGTAGTTCTTGCCCTTTGTTTTGCCAGGATGAAGAGTACTCCGAGAAAGATATTCTTGATTACCTGCCAGTCAAGGATATGACTTTGGATATCATGATTGTCACGAAGATTCTCAGCGATCGTGGGACGAATGCACTGGGCGACTTCGAGGTACAATATCTGTATAACCCCATTGGAGTCAGGGCTCGTGCCAAGTAAGTCAACTCTGTACCTTTTAAAAGTTTTAGAAAACCTATTTTGATATATGACTATCAGTGAGTTACGTAAAACTTCCACGCGTTGTACTTTGATAATTTTATTTCCTTGTTAATGAAATTGTTTTTTGGAAACTGGAACAAAATATAGGAATTCGTTTAGGATAAGTGTATATTAACACCTTTTATACTCTTTTTATGAAAGTATAACAGATTGTAAAGCCATCATCAGGCGATGCGGGAAAGACTGCGAGAAGCGCTTCTGATATAGGTGGATCTTCTCTGACGTCATTGTTTACATCTGCTTCATTAACATAAAACTTTAGAAAGCGAACGAACAAAGATAAATACGGTTTTAGTCCAAAGTTTGAGAAACCTTGTATGCAAGCAGTTTCTAAAAGGATAACGCGGTTCCAAAATAGTCAAAACAGCTGTGGGCAAAAACGTTGATTACATTCTATGTAAAATCTCCATTAGATCACAGAAACAATCTTTAGCTTATCACTTTCATATTTTTGGAAAAAGTTTATTTTACAAAACACTCTCAATATACAGTGCTTTAGTTTTTGTAACCTTATTAGAAATTGGCACACAATATTAGTAGTTGTATTATGAACAATGGATACTCAAGTGGCTATTTTCAAATCAAACGAGGAGTAAGACAAGGAGACCCACTTTCGGCATACTTATTTATCTTAGTCATTGAAATATTTGCCATTCATATACGTTGTCAACCAAGTATTAAAGGTATAAAAATTGGTGATGAAGAGACAAAGCTGACAATATTCGCTGATGATCTTACAGTTTTTCTAGACAGTATATCTTCGTACAATAATTTGCTTATTGCTCTTGCAGATTTTGAAAAATGTTCAGGGCTAAAAATAAATAACCATAAAACAGAAGCATACTGGCTAGGGTGTTGTTACAAAAAACCCCCATCATCAACAATTTCTAATATCAAACAAATTAACAAACCGATTAAGATTCTAGGTATTTTCTTTACTTATAACAACGGACTAAGAGAAAAATTGAATTTTGAAAACGTTAAGCGTTGTATAGAAACAACACTTAACCTATGGAAATGGAGAAACCTGACGATCTTCGGAAAAGTTCAAATTATCAAGTCATTTGTCCTACCCAAAATTAGTTACCGGACGAATGTCATAAATCTTAGTGAACAAAAAATTAAAGAAATAAACCATCTTCTGTTTCGTTTTCTTTGGAAAGGAAAGGATAAAATAAAGCGATTGGCAGTGATAAACGAATATGACAAAGGAGGACTTAAAATGATTCATCTTCAGTCGTTTATCAAAGCCCAAAAAGTCATGTGTTTGAAACGATATTACGAGATTTATCCGGCTACGTGGAAGAAGATACTTGACTTCTATTTATCTAATGTCGGAGGAAAGTTTTTGCTTGCTTGCAATTTTGATTTCTTGACACTTGGAATTGATATTCCTGACCATTACACATCCTGTTTAAAAATTTGGATGTCACTTAAAGAACCTTCTAAGATGAACGTTCAATCCAACTTATTAAACGAAATACTTTGGAACAACAAACATATCTTAGTTGAGAAAAAATCGGTTTTCGACAAAAAGTTAAAAATGAAAGGAATAGAAACTGTTAATGATGTTTTAAGCCAAAAAGGAGGCTTTGTGAAATTTGAAGAACTTCTAACACAGGGATTCACTTATATTGAAGCCTTCAAAACAATAAGTTATATAGACGCTCTCCCATCAGAGTGGCGTAGAGTCTTGAAAGAAAAACGTAAACTAAACAGTTTAGGAAAAGACAAAATACCACAGATTTGGATAAATGAAGAAAAACAAAATATTACAGAATTAAAGCAAAAAAATGTGTATCTGTCCTTAATTTCGAAAATTGCCATCTCTCCAACTGCTCAAGAAAAAAATTCTCAAAAGTACAAACATAAAGATATTGACTGGAAGAGAATTTATGAATTGCCGTTCAAAGTAACACTTGACACCAGAGCTCGCGAATTTCAATATAAAATATTAAATCGCATCTTATATACAAACAAATTATTATTCAAAATGAATATAAGCGAAACAACTCTGTGTACGTT
>JANCMA020074470.1:0-15560 GCA_024336925.2 Zoanthus solanderi | reverse complement strand
TCTCGACCTGGATGTAAGGTAATATAACAATAGATTTTGTGTGAGCCAATCACAGCACGAAACATTTTCAGTGAACAGACAGCGGCTTATTCATTTTATCATAGTTATAACTATGGCATGATGAAGTGCTCAAGGACATCTGGGAATGACATTATGTTGTCCATAGATATGAACCATATACTTTTTAATGTTTTTGGTTGAAGAAATATAGAATGGATAAACAATACAATGATGCATTTGAAAAAATTCAATTTTAGTAACTTTTAGTTGAATTTTCTTTAGTTTACTGATATTCAGTTGTAAGTTAAACTTCTAAAGCTAGAGTCCATGTATTGTTGTACTTGTTTCTGACTTATGTAAATCCCTGTGTAGTTTTAGAACTTGTAAATCTACTGCAAAAATGAATTCTTAAAAACGTGTTAAACTGCTCATGGCCACTTGTTAAAATCCTGTTGCATTCTACTGCTATTGTTCCCCTTAACTTGGCAATTGGATAAGAGAGACTTTCATTAAAGTCCATTGATAACTTCCGCCTTGAAGCTCACTTTTGTTATTTAATTGTGAACGTCTAAGAAAATAATCCCAATGTTATGTCACCAGTGTTCCTGGGTTTGTCTAAATTTTCTTTTTACTGTTGAAGAAGAAGAAAGCAAATCTCATCAGTAACGATCAATAGCCATTTTATCAATAGTTTTCTCTAATGTAGGGGCAGAATTCATATTTAAGTTGCCACGCTTAACAGGCAGATATTGCATTTTGATCCCGCAGTGTAGATTTTTTTTTTTGTAAATTTTTAAAACAAGGTGTATTTTAGCAGCCGCTAAAGGCATTTATGGAAAGTTTCGTTTATGAAGAAGCTCGGGGACTGGGTCTAGAATCGGAAGTTGCCCCCCCCCCCTCCTCCTTCCCCCTATCCCTTTTCAAAATTCCTCGATCCACCCCTGCCTGTCCTTGTTCTTTCAATGCCAGTGCTGCAGTGCTCTAAACAATTGGGGATTTTAATTTTTACCGACCATTAGAGAATTTTTGCGATTGGATAATCGCCAGAAGTCTGTCCCAGATCATACCGATTATGAATTTGGCCGGAAACGGAAAGTGCCTCAAAAATTGAATCTTGAACGCAAATGTAAACATTACAGCGACATGGATGTACTCGATACATCAGTGTTTTTGTAGTTGCACTCGTCAATGCAAGAGTTTTAATTTCTGGAAAAAAAAAACAGACGCCGACAAAACGAAGAACGAAGAGGTTTTGGATCAGATATTTGAAAAAACCAGAGACATTTAATATTTGCTGCTCATATGCCAAATTGTTTAAAAGAAATAACATTAGTGTTTTTCTTACTGTGAAAAATGAAAAAAAACAAAAAAACAAAAAAACAGCACAAAAGCACCTGCGCTTATGCTTGAATGTAGTTTATACTTCAGATTTTCTTTTCATAATTTTGAAATTGCGCGAACGAATGTTAGTTGCTGCTTTAAAGAGAAGTAAATGAAAATACGCTTCATTATTACGGCAGTAACTTATCATACCAAGCAGTTCACCTTTTTCCGTTTTAATGAGAATCAAGTAAAGGAGAAGCGGGAAAGCTATATATGTTCGTGCTATTTGAAGTCAATCTACGACTCTCAACCGATCAAAGCGCGTGTTTCATCCAATGCAGGGTCAAAAACTTCGATCCCACGCCTATGATACCTTCCTCGCAATCACTTTTTAGCTTGAGTAAAGCTTTATGACTATTGCTGGTTTTCACCTGACGTCGACGTCATGGCGGCCATGTTGGTGTACTCTTAACAAAAGAATTTTGGTTGTTTCTTTTGTTTGGGACACCAACATGGCCGCTATGTCTATTGTCTTTTGTGTCTCTTGGGATTGTGTAAAAACCAAGAATATGGTACACGAGGTAGGTCCTTCATTTATGATGCATGATGGTGGAGCATACTTATAATAACATTGTATATGATCAACTGTAATGTTATTATAAGTATGTTCCACCATCATGTACCATATATGAAGGACCTTCCTCTTGTACCAATATATAAAGGACCTACCTCAAGTACCATATATGAAGGACCTTCCTCATGTACTATATATGAAGGACCTTCCTCATATACCATATATGAAGGACCTTCTCATGTACCATATATGAATGAAGGACATACCTCAAGTACCATATATGAAGGACCTTCCTCATGTACCATAATGAAGGACCTTCCTCATGTACCATATATGAAGGACCTACCTCGTGTACCATATATGAAGGACCTACCTCGTATACCATATATGAAGGACCTACCTCGTGTACCATATATGAAGGACCTACCAATTCGAAAGTGGTCTATTCTCTATCTTAAGCTCTCCGGCGATTGTATTGTAACCTTTTGGTGTAACCCTATATCTTATTGTAACCTTAGTAATTCAGTTGTAACAGTAATTAAGGATTATTACTAGTTGTTACCAAGGGTAAAGACAATACTGTCGAGCTATAAACATGTCTAAAAAACTTATAAATGATTATACATAACTTTATATTGCTATCGAGCGCTTAACTAAAACCTTTAAAAATTTAAACATTTTATGCTCAGACTTCAGTCGTACGCCATAGTCATCAGTAAATTCTGAAGTCGCCATTCATTCAAGTTGCCTTTACCGACCTATTACAAACATAGTAAAAACAGTATTTTAACACTTATATAAATGTCCTCTGATGCAAACAACAATCCGACAATATAGAAGATATATTCGTGTTGACACAAGCTTCTTTTTCTCAGAAGAAAAAACTTCTGAATCCCTAACGGGAATCGAAGCCATGACCTTCTGATTACCGGTCAGACGCTCTAACCCACTGAGCTACAGGAACTCACGTACGGAACAGGTCACTGAACTTGGTTCTTATACATAGAATATCGGGTATATGTCCTGCTAACTGCTGGCTCAATATATCCATGTCAAGCTGAAGATATTTATACAACTACTAATCCAACAATACCTTTGAAAGATATTGGCTGCACTTAATCCTTTCTGTTACTACTTTTGTAACTTTTTAATTTAAATAAATAAATTTATGATAACTAAATAAAGTAGAAACATAGTCTTTCCCTTCCTTCCCTCCTTTTCTTCCCTCCCTCCCTCTCCTGCCCTCCTTCCCTTCCCCATTCTCTCTCCTCCCCTTCTTCCTTTCCCTTTCCCTTCCCCTTCCCTTCCCTCCTTTTCTTCCCTTTCCCTTTCCCTTCCCCATTCTCTCCTCTCCCCTTCTTCCTTTCCTTTTCCCTTCCTCTTCCCTTCCCTCCTTTTCTTCCCTTTCCCTTCCCCATTCTCTCCCCTCCCCTCCTTCCTTTCCCTTTCCCTTCCCTATTCTCTCCCCTCCCCTTCTTCCTTTCCTTTTCCCTTCCCCTTCCCTTTCCTCCCTTCCTTCCCTTTCCCTTCCCCATTCTCTCCCCTCCCTCCCTTCCTTTCCCTTTCCCTTCCCCATTCCCTTCCCTCCTTTCCTTCCCTTTCCCTTCCCCATTCTCTCCCCTCCCCTCCTTCCTTTCCCTTCCCCATTCCCTTCCCTCCCCTCCTTCCCTTTCCATTCCCCATTCTTCCCCTCCCCTCCTTCCTTTCCCTTTCCCTTCCCCATTCCCTTCCCTCCCCTCCTTCCTTTCCCTTTCCCATTCTCTCCCCTCCCCTCCTTCCTTTCCCTTTCCCTTCCCCATCCCCTATTTCTAATGACGCTGCGTCCTGCCTACTCCTCTATAACAAAAAGTAGGAAAAAAAAAAAAAAAAAAAAAAGGGAAGACGACGGTGAGCATTCCAACATGTAGTTGATGTAATTAGTAAACTTTTTATATTAAAAGAGCAAACTTTGAAATAAGATCATTAAGCCTCGAATTGCCTGAACTGAAATGCTAACAAATTAAGAACAATCTGCGGCCGAAACGAATTGTCATGTACGTAATTGCACTATCTTTTCACAAAAAAAAATACCGTAGATACTAGATACAGTCTGCTTCAACAGAGCATAAAAGAGCAACTAAGGGTGTCAAAATTGATTTTTAGCTAATTTAGCTACAATTATCGGCTTTATAAGCCTTCTCGTTTTGAAAGTTTCAGGCTGAGCTACATACATTTTTATATAAGAATCACGAGGCCCAGATTTCGGAAATTTTAAGAATAATTTCTTAAGAGTCATAATGCGGCTCAATCACTCGATACGCACAAAAAATTCTTTTAGAAACAATTTTCGTTTCCATGGTGCTATCCAATTCCTTTAAAACTTATGAAGCAGGTGTCAATAGAAGTTCTCTTTTTTTCAAAACTTAAAAAAGTTTCATTTGTAATCTATATATATGGAACCGCTGCTAAATAGTGTAGACATTTGAAGACTCAAACTGAAAAAAAAATCAAAACAGAACAGAACAGAACAATATAAGATTGTAATGTTCATAAATGATGGAATATTTACTTTGCATTAATGGCGCATTTGTTACGAGATCTATTTCACATTTCAAATCGAAGCAAACTTTAATAACAGATATCACAACTCTTAGCTAAATGAAAGCTCGATTATAGTACATAAAATTTATTGCAAAAAAGGTTTCAGCTTTTACTCTGCGTTAAAGTATCACATTATAGCGGTAAAACACGATTATTGAATGCCAGCGTATCAAAATTTAAACTGTAGTGTTGGGCAGTTTCTAAATTAATCTTTGTGTCAACAAAACATAACGTTTTAAAATAGCTTATTAATATTAGCACACTTTTAAAAATATTTGTTTTTATTTTAGTTATGACCTTATCATTCAGCTGCTTTTGTGTAGAGATTGTGGGTTTTTGTTAAAGCAAGCCGAATATCTATATCTTTGCATCCGAAGCTAGCTTGTCGATTGAATCATTATTAATGCGCGGTTGAAAACAGCATGAAAACAACACTTCTTATGGGACCACAGTTATTCAAATTAGAGAATCAGAAAGAGAAAACGCTTTGCATGTTTTTACATCGCGCAAAGTAAACTTTTGAAATATCTTTTCTTAACAATGCAAATAAATCTGAATAGAATTCACTGTTATTTCTTTACAAACACACTTTTTCTCTCTTTTATCCAACGCTTAATTCAGAACTATTGTTAGGCTTGTGTCAAATTCATGACAAAAACAGACGCTAAAATTATCTTACTTCAACAAAACAATTTGCGTTAAATTTTTACAAAAACCAGATTTGCATTAATTTAAAAACTGAATCGAAGGTTACAAAAAATGGGTGCTTCAACAACAGCCCTACTATATGTTTTCTTTATCAGTTTAAAAACTTCAAATTTTGTCAAACTTGACATGAAAAGTGTGAAAGTGCAGGGAGGGATTATTTTAATGATTTTAACAAATTTTTACCGCATAAATCACTAGTCAAAATAAAATTAAACAAATACAAAGTGATTGTGGGATTATAATGCGCCCAAGTTTCACGTTATAAATACAATATTATTTAATTCTCAAAGAGCAATCTTAATAAAGTATGGTTCTCTTACCGAAAAACTGTTTTTTTATTTCCGTTATCATAAGAAGAAGAATTGCTATAATTTAACGGATATGAATATCTCAACCTGAACATAATATCTTTTTTTAAATCCATCAAGAAATTCGATCGTACCAAGCCGAGCCACATTTTATAAATGGAACTGACAGACTTGTTAATGTATAGCCAATAAAAGATTGGAAAAGAAACTCGTCACTAAGGTAACCAACAGGAGCTTTAACACCTGCCGCTCCAATTCAACTAACCAATGAGAGTTGCAGATTCTTTCTAGCAGGTTTACAATAAACAACGTGAATATGAATTTCTAAATAGCACGAATGGTTTGTAATTTTCTACAGGTGGACTCAAGGCTCTCATAAAAAATCTTTAAGGATTACTTCCGAGTGTTTTAAATTTTTAAATGTGAGAATATCTCGAAAAAAAAAGACTTTACTTCCGGACGATGTACTTTGTGTTTGAAGCAACGAAAGTTGAGATATACATCTTTTGTATTATATGAGAAGGGTTTCTATCTTTTGCTTAAGAAAACACGAAAACGGTTCCGCGTAATCGTTGAATGCAGCAATAATACTAACGGCGTCCTTCGTAAATGCTTGGTTTTTCAAGCCGTAAGATGCCACCAACACACGCTCGATTTTTCAAATCACTTCTAATACGTCAAAATTTGTTCTGCTTCGCAAGGTCAGTAATATTGGAAGACATTTAAGGATTTTCCTGCCACCAAAAGACCAATCCGCAGAAGTGTGAATCTCCAGAAGTCAATTAAATATGGCATCGATTGTTAGCTCAATTCATCATTGAGCTTATCTAGAATACAATAAATTTGACGGATGTTTTGTGCTTTGCGGGAGCAACTTTGGTTGGAAAAGTTAGAGCAGGGGTTTGCAATAGGTTGATTGGTTTTGGAAATGGCTGCACATCACACAAGGGATAGGGCAGTAATACAACAGCAACTTGTTTTTGCTCAACAAACACTTCAAAAACTTCGGGCTTTAAGCGACATAAAACCCGAAGCTGCAAAACCTAATTGTGGTTATTTAACGCCGAATTCAAATTTTGAAAGGGATTTTGTCACTCCGACAAATCTGTCGACCCATAATGGTACACCTCCACGACTGTCATCTTCCACAAATTATTTTGACGAGTTTGAATGCAACGACTATAGTGAAATCCGCATAGGGACTGTAAACAATGCAAATTCAGCAAGAGAAATTCTTGTTAGGAAATTAGGTATCGAAGTTACAAAACTAGAGGATGATTTGAAGGTTTCGCTACTCAATTATTTGGAAGAAGTAGAGACGCAAAAGGATGATCTGATCAGAAGTTTTTGTGAAATGCAGCAACAACTTTTACATCATCGAAATTCATGTCAAGATCAACACAAACAAGCTGTAGAAAAAGAAATTGTAATTCAAAAACTAAGAGCTTCCAAAGACGCATTACAGAAAGAGAACTTACGTTTAAAACAAGAAGCAAAAAGATACAATAGTTACTCCTCACTTCCTTTTTCGGAGGAAAGCTACCCAGAAAATACCAGTTCTCTCTCTAGTTCTCCTCGTAGTTTTCACTCTCACTTGCAGGAGGGTACAAACGACAAACAGGGTGACTTAGTATTAGAAAATGCGAGGCTAAGAGAATATTTGCACAACTGTGATAATAGTGAAATGTTGCGACTTGAACATAAAGTAGAACAGCATGAAAAATTAAGCGACTCTTATACCAAGGAACTCAGTTCAAAACAAAGCTTAATTAAAAAACTTAAGGCTGAAAATCGAGGTCTCCAAACGGACGTACAGTCTTTAGAGAATGAAATGTTACGGGTAAATGCGAGTAGATTGAATGCCGAGAAGGAAAAGGACCAACTACGACAAGAATTACAATTTAGTGATGAGCAAATTAATACTCTAAGACAGAAGCTTAAAACTACATCAGATGAAAAACAATGTTTAAAAGACGTTATGAACGAAACAAAAGAAAGAGCAACAGTCTTAGAAGAAAATTTAGCTCTGCTAGAAATAGAACTCAGAGACTTGAGAAACAGTGGTGAGACTTCAAGAAATAAATTAAAGGAGCAGGAGATTTGTATAAGATCACTTAAAGAAAATAGTATTGACTTAGGGAGAACTTGTGATTCTTTGAGAAAGGAACTTTCTATGGCAAAAATTGAAGTTAACAGTCTTGGCACTGACAGAGATAGACTTCAAAGAGAAATTACGGATAAGGAAATAGCGTTCATGAATTCTCAAACAAATGAGCGAGCATACGAAAAGCAACTACAGGAGGTTAAAAGCAATTTGCAATTGAGGGAAATTAAACTTGCAAACCTTGAAAGCAAATGTCAACAGTATGAAAGAAAAGAAGCAAAACTTAATCAAGACGTGTTAGCCAACGTTGCGAAATACACGCAAGCAGAAAAAGAATTGTTTTTATTAAAGAAAGAACAAGCGCAACTTCGTGGACTTTACGACAGCAGCGAAAACAGAAGGAACCGTTTAAGAGCAGACTTAGAAGGTGCAAGAGAACAGGTAAGGGTTTTGGAAAATCAGCTGTATAGCGGGAGAAAAACTCTGAGCAACGAAGCTTCAAGAGAATTAGAACAAGATTTATTAAGGAAAGAAAACCAAAATCAAGTAGATGAAATAGAGAATTTACACGGTGTCATTAGTTCTTTTAAAGGAAACTTTGAACAATTAGAGATGGATCTTAACAGTGCAAGAGACCAAGCTGGCGTTCAGAAGATGCGGGCAGACAATTTTGAAACTCTGTTGAAGAAGAAAGAAGAAAAAATTAAACAACTTCAAGATGAACTTGTGGAAGTACATAATCAAAATGACGCACTTACAGACCAGCTTTTGAAGAGAAATAGAGGCATCGAAATCTTAAAAGATTCAAACATTTTATTACAGCACGAAATCCAGAACATAAAAGCGAGTGACCCGGCACCTGTTCAGGTCGTTTATAAGCAAGTGGAGCCCGCAAACTCTGACAGCGGTATGTTTGAGACAGACTGCAATGATAGAGAAAAACATGGAGAGAAGATGGAATACAAACAAACTCAAACAAACAAAATAATTCAAGAACTTCAAGCAGAAAATATGTTACTGAAAGAAAAGGAAAGAAAAGCGATAGACACTTTGAATGTTGTCGAGAAAAAACTCGAAGAAATGGGTAAAGAAAACGAGCACCTTAAAAACAAGGACGTTAGAAACACCAAGCAGCAATCACTCCAAGACGAACTCGTTGAAATAATTCCTGATTTCCAACAAAATGGTTTTGGAGAACTGCAAGCAACGCCTGAGTTTGATTCCTTCATGGAGGAAGATTTTACCCCAAGGCAAGCTTCGAGTAGATTAGATTTAGATAACGAAGAGCTTAAGGCTCAAAACGAGGCTTTGAACCAAAGCACCAGAGAACTTGAGGAAAGATTGCGGCAAGAAAGTGAAAACTTTAACGAGCTGTTATCACAACGAGAGCAGTTACTTGATGAATTAAAAAAAGCGAAAAATGAAGCAAAGGAATTCTCAAAGTCGTTTACCGAAGCAGATGACGAAAAACGCCGTTTACAAAACAAAACAGAGCAACTCCAGAGCGAGATTACAGATCTCAAAGAAACAATCGAGTCACGGGAAGCCAATCTTTGGAAGATACAAGAAGACAGAGAGAGAATTTCGGAAGAACTAGCAAAATCAAAAGAAATTTCAAGTAAACTTGAGCAGATGAAATTAAACGAACAAAGCAAAAGTAAAGAATTAGAAGAAAATTTGATGAATGAAATGTTAACAAAGGAACAAGAACTTGTTAGTTTACAGCACCAACTGCAATCAATGAGCAACAAATGCAAATCTTTAGAACAATCCTTGCAAGACACAAAAGATAAAAGAGATACTGACACCAAGAAAGAACTCTCAGAAATGAAGGGCAGGTGCGCCAAGTTAGAAAACGAAGTAGAATACTTTTATAAGAAAGAAATCGAATACAACCAAATTCTGGGTGCTGCTGAAGAAAATATTAGAACGTTGACAGTTGAAGTGCAAAACACAACTGCTCAAGAAGAAGAAGCTAAATTTAAATTACAAGAATTAAGGCAAGATTTTTCTTTAGCAGAGAGTGAAATTCAGAAACTGAGCCAGAAAATCATGGTAATGAAGAAAGACGCGGAACGTGACCAAGAAAAAAAAGAGGAATACGAAACACTGATTACAAACCTGGAGAATGAGCAACAACAACTGACAGGTAAGTTGCAAGAAGCGGAGGGAAGGATAAAGGACTTGGAGAAACTTTGTGATGATGTACAAGGTAGGAAAGAAATCGCCGTTGAAACAATGAGAGAATCATTACAAAAAAAAGACAAAACCATTGCTGATATAACGAGTAAGCTAGCGTTGTGTGAAAATAAGTATGCAGACTTGAAAAACATGATGGACAGGACGGAAGAAGAATCTTCCGAAACTCATAAAGAATTGTTGGAACTGAATGAAAAACTTGCCGAATTACGACATGAAAAGTATGATTTGTCACAGAAAGAGAAAACTTTCAGACAAGAACTATCAGAGAAAGAACTGCAAATGGCTGAGGTTAAACACAGAGCAGATGAATTAGTGACACTAATGCAAAAAAGAGATGATGAATGCAATGATGCTTACCAGAAAATAAAAGAACTCGAAATTGTAAACAAAGAACTTAAAAAAGAAAACGATATAAACAAAGAACTAAAAAAAGAAAATGATATGTTTATGCAAGCAGCCCAGGACAGTGTATCTGATCTGGAGGTGGCGTTTGAAAAAAGTCAAGAGGAAAAAATGGAAGTAAAACGGAAACTTGAACGTGCTGATGAAAGATTAGACGATTTAGTCAGTAAAAATAACCAATTATTGCAAGAAATAAAAAAATATGAAGAAAAAAAAGCGCAACAAGAATTAGATTTTTCAATCATTGAGAAATCCCTTCTGGCGCAAAACGATCGCGTTGACGAGTTACAAAGGGAACTGACCAATGCAGAAAATAATTTATCTTTATTGGAGGAAGCAAAGGAAATGAATCAAAGCCAAGAAAAATTGCTTCAGGAAAAAGCACTGAATGCCCTGCAGTTACTTAATGAAATGGAAATAGAGCATGCGAGATTGAAATCACAACAATGCGAGATCGAAAAGACATTGGTCAAAGAGAAACAAAAACAAAACGACTTGGAGGAAAGCAATAACAGTCTAAAAAAAATAAACAAAGACCTTTCAAGAGAATTAGATATAGAACGAGAAAGTGTTTGGGCTACACAAGATGAACTGGAGTCAAAACAAAAAGAACTCAAAAGAACTCAAAAAGAACTACAAAGGCATAAAATAGAATTGGAAGAAGCAGAAAAAATCCAAATTCAAGAAATGAATAAAAAATCAAAACTAAAAGAAGAGATACTACAAGCAAACAAACAAATCGAAGAACTTGAAGTAGAGAGAGAAACACGACAAAGAGACAATGAGCAGTTAGAAAAACAAGTAAATGCTGCAAGAGATAAGATCGCATCGTTAGAGAATAATATTGAGGAGATGTCAACAGAAAGTGCAGATCTGAAAGGACAATATGACGAAATGAAAAAACGGTATAAATCAAGTATAAACGAGATTTCTGATCTTAAAATAATGTTACAACAGCAGAAAGAACTATGCGAAGATTATAGAAAAACTCTTGCTGAACGAGACGAAACAATTTTGAATCTAAACTTTAGCCGAGATGCTGCGGACGGCGCTTTGCAGTCAGTTAAGTCGGATCTTGTTCAGAAAGAAAGTGCTTGTAAAAGTAAAAATGATCAAATCTCTCGTCTGCAGTACGAATTAAACAGAACACAGAAAAAACTTGAAAAAACCGATGTTTTTTACGAGAGAAAGTGTCTTGAAAATGAAAAACTCCAAAAAGAAGTTTTAGATTTGAAAAGGAAGATTGTTGAACTAGATGAAATGCGAGTTGAACGCGAGCTTCTCTCTGGCCAGTTGGAAAACTACAAGAGACTTTATAGTATGCAGGCTACAACGCCGGCGCGTTCTGCACAAGAAAAAGTGCGCGACTGGGATGACAAACTAGAGAGGGCACAAACTCGAGTGACTGACGCGTTGTCAGAACTTTCAAAGGACATTCGCAGGCAAGAACAAAATACTTTCCGAACTAATGGGACACCAAATGCAAGAAGTAAAAACAATTTTATCTTTGACGACACAGAAGAAAGTAATAACTTGAAGACAAAGTCATATGACAGAGCTAATTCGTTTGAATCGGTTGTATCCGAATCCGACAGTTCCGATCTATTTGAAGGCTTCCAGCAGACTGCAAAGACAACGCACAAACAAGAAGGAAATAAACTCTTGAAAGAAACAAATAGAAACGAGGAAAGAGTTGGTGCAAGTGAAGTAGGTAAACAAGAAAATGACGAACAAGTGGCATCTAGAAAATATGAAAACAAACGCCACGATACAGCCACTAATTCAAGCAATTCAAAATCATTGTTGTCGGCCCCAGCCTCTTTTGCAGACCAGCAAGAAGTAAGTAGTAACTATGCCAACGATAATGACGTAGCCGTGGCGCCACCCCCAGGTTTTCAGACCACTAGTAATCAACCAAATACTAATGACTCAAATCCTGAAAGGAAAACTCTTCCGTCAAAATTCTCGGGAACACGAAATGAAGAAGATGAGCTTAAACCAAGTGAAAACGTAGAGTTATCATCGCAAAGTTTTGATAAGTATTTTCTTCCGCCAGTTGACTCAGATGTTTCCGACCAGAGGGAGTGCACCGAATCGCCTCAACATTCAGAGCTGCCACGGGACTTTATGCCTACCGAACTGCCAGATACAAATTCTTTTTCCTATGATGTTACAAACCCAGATCCGAATGTCTCCGACTTAAAAAAAGAGAAACGATCCGATTTGTCTTATGCACTACCTGAGAAGGATTTGCTACAAAAAATAGTTTTAGAAAAAACTGATTATAAAAACGTCGAAGAGGAGGAACAAACAGGTAAAAACCTAAATGATCCGAATGAAAAACATGAAAATAATGAAACGTGCAGTGAAGAGTCTGAGGATATCGATAGCTCCGTGGATCAAAAACATAACATTCCTCACAGCTTCCACCAATATGGTGGCCCTGAAGAACCTAACTCCAAATATGAAGTAGAAACGATTGTTAAGCCCCAGAAAGGCGAAGTTATAATTAGTTTTGATAAGGAAAACCTCAAACCTGAAGAAAACATAATTCCTTTGGAAGCAGTAAAAACGGGAAACGCTTCTCAGAAGACACCAATTAGTGTACCCACAAATAAAACACTCCAAAGTCCAGAGTCGCAAAGACAAATTCATGTCATAGAGCAGATTGAAAAAACAACTAAAGATGCAGGAAAACTAACAAGCAAGCCAAATGAAACTAATCGAAGATTACTTAATTCTCCATCTTATGAGGAGACTGTTGATACAGAAAAAGAAACCGGAACGGAAAAAGATTTGGAGAAAGCAGTTGAAGACGGAGAGCACTGCAGAAAACCAAGCGAGTTCTTAAAGCAGTTAGAAAAACAGCTTAATAACAAAGAAAAAACAGAAACCAACAGACCAAGGCTACCGCCAAAGCCTGCTAAGAGACAAGAGTCATTGACAATTAGCCTTGAAAACCAAAAAATAGAAGCCAACCTACAAGAAAAACAACATCCAAAAAAAACAGAACAGATTTTCGTGGAAACTGATCAGGTTTCCAAACGTGTGCCTCGTCCGAAACCTCGAATTAAATCAGCTACGGAAAAGGAAAAGAGCAGCACAGATAGTCCAGAGACTTCTACAAAGCCAAATAAACACGCGAATGAGCAAACAAACTCTCAATACAGACCAGTTGAAATAGAAATCGAAAAACCGGTAAAAGAACGATCGTCAGACGAGATTTACGGCAAGAAACCCAGCTTAATTGTAAAAGAGATAGAAGACCGAGCTCATTCACCTGTTCCTGAGCCACGCTCACAAAAGCAAGAATCAATAAAAACGGCACAAGCTGTTTCTAACACTGGCAGTGAGACTCCACACACCCTGACACAGCAGAGGTCCATTACAAGCGAAGATGGAGATGAAGAACATTTGGATAAAGGTAGAAAGAGGGTATTGAAGTTAATATCTGCCTTCGAAGGGAAGGAAGTTTGAAATGTAAACTATTCTGCGACCTCCCGTAGCAGAACGTAAACCACTCAACATTCTACATTAGGTTTCAATAAAATCAAATTCCTTTACACTATCTCTACCACTCCAAGGTGAAAGGAGACCTTTCACATGACAGACAAACACTAGAAATTAGCGGTTTCTACACTAGAAGACCCGCAAATCGTCCGAACTTTTTCCGTCCATGAAGATAGTATTTCTACCAGTTTGTCCTGAGAAACAAGTCGACGAAATTCATCCTAAGTTGTTATTATTCTGTATCAAATTACCATTGTTTATCTTTGTTAGCGATTTTGTTTTTGTGCTTCAATGTGAATTTGGCCGCTGTACAGGCCGTTATCGTATATATACGAAGGTAAGATATTTTATCAAAATCAACATATGATACACGAATAATGGAGAATTATCCACGTAGGAATAAAAACTTGAGTAAAAAGTAACGAAGTCACTTCCATAGAAAGCAAGCAAATCATTTTGTTATATGGCTAATGCGTTTTCGACTCGAATGCGCGCTCTCATTGGCTAAATCAAGGTCACATGGATAAACAATGACAATTGTTGACCAACCGGTGAACATTGCTGTCGCGCGTCGCGTTTGAGAGCGGGAAAATTTAATAATTGTGGTTTATGTTGTTTATGCTATATAACGAAACACTTAAAACAAAATGTTTCGCACGTACACATTTATGAAATGTATATTATTACTTTCAACTGCTAGATGTTTCGAAGGCAGAAGTTACATACCAATACACGTTATAGTTATTCAAATATCCGATTGAAAAATTATATTCTATTTCTTAATCCAAGGTATAATTCTATTATCATATATTAAGCCTACTAACTTGCAGCATATTTGGAAACAAAAACTGTAATAATAGGTCAGAATTGTTTTCAAGGTTTTCTTGAGGACCTAAGTGCCATTTTTTTTATATTTGAATAAACGAATAAATTTGTTTTTTAAAGAAAGATATAAATGTTTTCAGTTTACTGTAACCAAACGAATTAATACATGTGTCCACTCGTTGAATCGACTTTAAAAAAATTAAAGTGTGTAGCGTATGATTTAGATCCCTGGATTTTACAAATTCATATATAGTTCTTGGTAATCTTTGGTATTTACATGACTTATGGCGATAATCCTTAAAGTATCAAACTCGAATTGTGTAAATTACGGCTTAGTTTATGTGTACAATTTCGTTTTAAAAACAATATTATCCATTGCTTTTTACTTAAGATGGCGTCCCAACTTTTCAAAGGTTTTCATTTTCAGAAAAGGGGCAGCCCTCACTCATGCTCTGTTTCTTACACAGGATAAGTTAAATACACTCTATTTTTTTATTAAGAACCAGTAAAATTTAGCTCAGAATCAATGTTCTTATTTTTTCGGCCATTTCAGGATCAAAATGTTCTTATTTTGTTCTTAAAGGTACTTAAATTTCTGTATTCTCCGATGAGGTTAACCGACTCCATATGTCGTGATACTACGTGTATTGTAGAGTACCTGACCTGCAGGGTGCCTAAACTATAAAAATTGGGTTTCATAATTGTTTTAAATGGGTGAGGCTTAGAGAACATGGATCATATTACCGTACCAAAAAAGAAAGAATGTATAGTAAGGACCCTGAATTTTGAAAAAAGAATCGTTAGTATTACACAGTCTTCGCGTTCTGATTCTTGTTTGTTGCTGTGCATGTTCCTTTTATTTATTATTAATTCCTTTTTATTTTTTTATTTTTTTAAAATTTTTTTTTTTCAAATTGTTCTTAAATTTTTTTTATAAAAAAATTTTAATCTCAGATTGTTCTTATATTGTTCTTATTTTTCGAGCAATTTTAGCCTCAATGTTCTTATTAAATTTGTTCTTAAT
>JANCMA020074368.1:0-15561 GCA_024336925.2 Zoanthus solanderi | reverse complement strand
AGTGACTGCCATATTTGGGATTTGTCCCCGGTCCCACGCGTACCACGAGTAAAGGCTTAATGAGCCTCTTGTTTAAAACTAAAATGTTTCTATTGAAATGTATTTATGCCCATAAAACTTGAATGAAATTAATGCATGTCGCAAGTCCAATGTTTGGTTCAAACAACCACAAAATACTGAACAGTCGATGCAATGAGCTTGCTCACTCAATCTATGGCGTCCTTGTCTCTTGAGAATTATATAAATAGAAAACGAGTTTTTTTTTTCCAAGAAGTGGAGCACAGAAAAACCAGACTTATTCAAGACATTTGCTTTGTTTTCCAGACTTATTCCGGATTTTTTTTACTATTTTCGATATCAGAACTTTTCCTCAGTTTTTCAGACTCTCTATAGCTACGAACCCCGAGTATTAGTACTTGAGCAATGAGCTAAATGTAATAAATCACTTGCTCAAATCGAGAATGCTCTATGGAGGCAAAAGCAATTGTACGAGCTTTTCTGGTTAGCAAATCAAAACGCATTAAAAGTAAAATATTACCTTGAAGTGCTTTGACCATGATCTGATCAACAATCTGACCTGGATTTTCAGTACCACCGGAAATAATGACGTCATCATTTCTCTCTGTGATGTTGGAAAGTTCAGCAGCGTCCGCCTCCATTCCGACGGCAATAGCTATGATCCTTATCCCATCTCGGTGCAAAGGTTCCGCGGAATCTTGAAGCTGTGACGTAGTGCTATCTGACTTTTTGTCAGTTATGACAAGAGCGACTTTACGTGCACCAGGTCGGGCTCCATCTGTGGGACTTTTAAACAGGTCTCGAACTTCCTTCAGAGCTAAGTCGATCCTTGATCCACCTGATGGAAAAAATGTTCGTAAGAAACTTTTTCGTAACCTTCATTCAGGACGCGAAGAAATTATCTAAGCAAACATCCACCAAACTATTTAAACATTTTAGACCTTTTAACAAATTGGCGACTTGCGAAATATTGAAAAGTCTCTTTATATTTTTATTTCGACTTAATGAATGGTGTGATGATGGTGAAAGTGAACTAGAAAAACTAAGTAGGGTAGACTGGTACAATTAATAATTACAGCTATAAGCATATCCTTTGAAAGATAGGTTTCACCAAGAAAGAACTTTTATAGCAAAAAAAGGTGATAGATAGACCGGCAAATAAACAGACAGGCAGAAAGATAGATAGACTGATAGACATAAAAATAATAATAACAATAATTATAATAATTATAATAATAATAAATACCACCGCTAGTCCTTGGTAACGCATTAATAAAATTCCTCAACTCTTCGTTCGTGGGGAAAGTTTCGCTGAACTTTAAGTTTACTTTTGCTGTTGAGCCGAACGTAAGCACGCCGTAATTAATCTTGCTTGAGCCGTACTTGGATATTATGTTCTTCACCACATTTTTCATGAATTCCAAATTCTCACTTGCCTTCAAAGCTGTTGAGCTTATTGCGATAGCAAGATCAACTGGAGCAATCCTTGGTTTATCTATAAATCCAAAAATAAAAATTTCAAAAAGTAAGGTGCTACAACATGTTTTTTTTTTTAATTTTAGGGTTGCTTGGCTTGTTGCGAGATTTGCTAAATAGCAGGAGGACGAAAGGAAGTAAACTCCTCCAGATTTTTTTCTTCCAATACGAAATAAACGTTTTAATTTCAAAATTACAAATGGTTTAGTTTCTTTTTGATTTTTATTTATGGGATAAAACATGTTTTCGTCATGAACAGATCTTTGTAGTCCACATTTAATACTCGTGCGGGAAAGAAACGAGTCTAGGAATGGGCTCCGTTTTTTTTTGTTTTTTTTTGTGTGTGTGTGTGTGTGTGTGTGTGTGTGTGTGTGTGTGTGTGTTGAGCATGAACAAAGCATGGGCGAATGTTGTGTCACCAGTGTCGTGGATTTGAGCCTTGTAATCATGGGGAGTGGAGATTTTACAAAGTAAAATTCTGGAGATAAATATGCAATCTAACTTTGTTTACTAAAAATTTGTACGGTTTTTATATACGTACACTTTTGGCCAAAAAAGATAAAATCAGCACAAGCAAAATATTTTGGTAAGAGATTTGAAACCGAATGTGTCAAGAAATGTCCTTTGTTCCGTTGGTTACGCATAGTTTTTTACTCTTTTCTGGGAATATAATATTTTCAGTCCACAAGTAGAATGGCGATAAATTGTTACCTCAGATCGAGTATAAGACTTATAAGATTGGTTCAAACCACCCATACAAGGAAACTATTATTGTTATGCTCATACACGCATATTTTTGCGAAAGCTCTACGTCTTGTCTTACCTACTAAAGCCTGGTTAATAATCTTTTCAGCTAAAGCTTTGCCATCGACAGGTTCTTTGGCATTAACAAGGTAATCCTTGCCGTCTTCAGATGTACTTTGTAGCTCCTGTTTATCTGCAGCATTACCAAACGCCACTGGTACAACTTTAACTCCTGAATTCTCCAGCGATTTAGAAGCATTTCTGATATGAACTAGAAGACTGTCCGATTTAGAATCACTGATAACAACGAGGACCCGTTTGGCACCAGGACGCACAGATTTATCAAATTCTCCTTTTGCTGCTTGTAATGCTTTTGAAATATCAGCTCCACCTCTTGGGCGAGGAAGAACACTTATGTACGACTGAAGACTCTTAGCAGACGGAAAATCGTCTCCAAACTGTACCTTTACTGACGGACGAACTCCATAAAGGATAACTGTGTAGCGGACTCTTCCGATACCGAACTCGTTGAGGATGGCATTTATTGTGTCCTTTATCTTGACAAAATTGTTCGCTGCGTCGGCAGCTCGAGCGCTGATCACAAAACCAAGATCAACCTCGGGAACAGGCTTATAATCTGTAATTAATTAAAAAAGCACAGCTTAATCATACAAGGTTATGCCATAGTATCTAAGGTCAGGGTTCCTGCAGGTCAGAAGCCAACAAATTTAAGACTCCTTGAGACTTACTAATGCAGAAAGTCAAAACTCTTAAGACCAATTATTGAAAACAAAAATTCAGAAAAAGGAACTCTTAGTGAGATAACAATGCTTTTAAACACTTTTCGTGGTAGACAAGATCACACCTTCACGAAAACATATATATTTAATAACCAAATAACGACAAAATGTTCTCATCAACAGCGGACAGATTCCGAGAGGTGTGGTGCACTCAATGCAATCATGGTCATAGACGTGAAAGACGCGAGCGTTCCGTTAATTAATTGCTCCCGGTATGCAGAGAATAAGTTAATGTTGTATCAAGATTTGGCAGCAAGAAAAACACGCTTTCATTCGTATTAAATATTTAATGTATTTTAAGGCCTCAAAAGGCTTTAAATCTGCAAAAAGCAAACTAAAGACTTTTAATGACTCGCGGGAGCCCTGAAGGTGAATCCAAGGATAAAAATATAACACGGGGTTGAATCAAGAAAACTAGTAACAACCAACTGCACCCAACCATAGAGCTACTGCACGGTTCAAAACACTGAAAGATAAAAAAAAAGAGACTTATTGGATTAAATATCAGACCTCGATGTAATTTTTACCTTACAGAAATTAAACTTTTGTGATCTTCTGGTAGGTCTCTCATTTATTTAAATTTACGTATAAAAATGTTATAAAAATTCACCAAAGACTGGGATTTTTCTTTTGAGAAATGCTAAGACTCAAACAATCGGCTGCCTCAAATATCTAACGGCGCACTTGAATTGTTTTACCTGGTCGCTTCTCTAAACAAGAGACATGTTGACACTTTATCTTTAAATACCTTGTACAACTTTGTCCATGATCTTCTCGCCAAGAATTTGGGGATTTTCATTCTTTTTTACGGCCAGAATATTTTTGGTGTTAGTCGTGATTGGCTGTACATCTCTGGGTTGGGCGTTGTTTCCAACAATGACTGGAATAACCTTAACTCCGATAACTTCAAAGGGTTTCACAGCTTTCGCCAGTTCCTCAGCGCTGTTAGTGGATCGCTTGTCAATAATTACAATGAGCACTCTTTTTGCATTTGAACGTCGTGGAGCAGCGTCATAAAGCTAACAAAAAAGACGAGATGAGAAAATAGTTAATCTTCTCGAGCGAGAAAAAAAGTCTTAAAAATATTTATAAAAACAAAAACTAAAATCAACGGTAACCTACAACTGATAAATGAATCAGTAAATTCAGTATATAAGAGCTACATGGCATAAACAAATGTTGTTTAAAATGAAGAAAGTGTAAAAAAATGTCCGTGTTCATTAAAGCGTTGAGAAAATAAACAAAGTATGGCATTGAATTGCCAGTGTATTTTGTTATTTATGGGCGCAAGTGGTGTTTTGAAATTTCTCAAAATTGCACCGGGTGAAGCGTTCATACGATTTCCTATAATTACTTTTGGAGAATATTTCTGTTACAAGAAATCTACTAAAAATGAAATAAAATTAAAAATTTCCTAACGCAAAAAGAACGAAATAAAAGTTGAAAGTTTATTGGCCAAAGAGAGGTTTTGTTCCGTCAAATTTTTTGATGGTCATTTTGTTTATATTGGTAAAAAAATGCGTTTACAACTTCAAGCTCTCTTCATTTAAATGGTAATTTGAAAAGGTATTAGACCAAGAACTTCGACCTTTAAATGATTCACAATACTTGTAAAAGTGCCATTGGCGAGTTTTTTTCCCCGCTTTGTCAATTGTTGCAAATTGCAGAGTGTTTGATGTGAGCACGCGTGATTCAGAAATTTAATTGTTTTAAAATCAAACAAGTTAAATATATTTTCCAGGTCAATTTTCAACTCTTAATCAATCCTTAAGGAAGGAGCATTTCCGATGGAAATGCGAGTGAGTCTAACATAAAAACTTATATTTTCTTCAATATCAAACCTTTTTTGCTTGTTTTAAAGCTGTTATCATATCCGGGTCACCGGAAGGACGACGGCTCATGTCAACAATAGTCTTAATACGGTCAACACTTGAAAACTGTTCACCAAAACTAATAGCTGTACTTGATGTTTGACCAAACATGATAAGCCCGTAACGAACTTTCTTCCCTACACCATATTTTCCCATGATTGACGTTACAGCTCCTTTCATCAGTCTGATTGTGTCATCGGCGCCAACAGAAGCCGCACTCAGAGCGAAGCCGAGATCGAGTAGGGGAATTAGTTCACTCTCTGCGAAAAAAAAAAAAATAGGAAAACGGAATACAGACGGAGTAAGAAGTGAGTGATGAATGATGTAGGAATGGGAAAGATTAAAAGATTAATAGAGTTCATTAAATTGTATAATAAACATCTTCACATACACAACTTGTATGTTCGGGAAATCCAGCCCGGAACAGTCGATTCAGCTCTTCACTACTCAGGAGAAGCATCGCTACCACTATTCACGAAGGTTTTTTCACTGAGTTACGATTCATAAGCCACTCGCACATGGCTGATTGCAGATCACAAAACTAAGTTACACAGAATATAGGCAATTGATTTTAAATTGACTTACGATTCTACATAATGGTCAGACATATTTAGATATTATTTGTATTTAATTAGACTTATTGTTTGATACATTTGTTTTTGTTTTTTTTGGACTTCTTTTTAATGCTAGTTAAAAAGATAATAATATGCTTGAGAATCTAATTATCACTAATTATCAAGCTTGAACTACAAACGCTCGATGATCTTTATATAACACAAAAGAGCATTTTATGCTCAACTTTCATGTTTTAACAGAAAGATTAAAAAATAACAAATGTTAATGCCTTAGCAAGAGCACACCCAGTTAATTACATAAACCAGCAAATGCCGCTCCAACGCATGCGTTTACCGTAGGATTTTTTCTAGAAGCCATTTTCTGATGCAAGTACTAGGGTTTTAAAATCCTTACCATCTTGAATTCTATCCATTACGTTTTCGCATAACTTCTGTGGATCATCACCTTTCATAACTGCAATGACATCTCTAGACGAAGCAGTTATTATCTCCAACTCCGTGGAATTGGCCTCACCACCAATGCTGAGAGCAATTATCCTCACTTTCATTTTTGTAAAAGTTAAAGATTTGTTTTTCAGTTCATCTTCTGAATTGATAGACTTTCTGTCGGTCAGAACAACCAAAACCTTCTTTGCAGCTGGACGATCAGAAGCAGCTGCCATAAACATACTCTCAGCTTCTTGTAACGCGTCGACAAGAGCTGGTCTCCCTGTTGCCTTTGGTATTAAGTCTATAAATCCTTTTAGTGTATCTTCATTCAGAAATGTACGATTTAGGTCCAGTTCTTTTCTAACTGTGTCTCCGAACGTTATGATTCCATAGCGTATATTCGATGAGCCGTAAGTATTCAATGTTGCTTTCATAATGTCCCTCATTAGTGGAAGCGTCTCGTCAGACTTATTTGACGTGGAGCTTAGTGCAAATATCAAGTCAATGTCAGGTACCTTAGGGCGCACTGTTGACAAAATCGCACAGTCATATAAGTTCATTAAATTAAATCTGGAAATAACTACATAGCTATTTCGTTTGGCTTTGCCTGTCCTCAATGAGGCTAGCTGTCGCACTACAAAGGAAACATCCGACTCTATGTGCGATCACAACTATGGGAAATTGTTTTGAAAAAAAATGTATGATAATGGTGAGCTTTTAAATTGTTTTAAAACTCGAAGAGAATAATCCTATTTTGCGCTATTATAGAATATCCTCCTTTCACTATTCATAGATTCTTAAACGGTAATCTTACATGAAGAACCTTCACTTATAATAGTACTTATATCAAACATACTGAAGGAGCTACCTTGGAAAAATAAAGATATAAATCCATTTTTCAGTTTAAAAAAATTCCAAATTTCACAATCTGATTGGCTACCATACTCACTATCTATCTGCCGATATCATGATTCCGTCGCTGTGACGTTTTTTATTGAGATCAAAAATATGTGAATGATTAGCCTTACACATCCAATTGAAAAACAAACTATTGTAATGGTTATTCAGATTAAAACATCAATAGTTGTCTCACATTTTTCGTCAGAAAAGACAAGAGCGAATCAAAGGCATCCTAAAGTGACCTCGGGTAGAATGATGGATACTGAATTAACCTTAATTAACCCATTTGCAAAATTTATAAGAAATGTTCGAAACTGCGAAATTTTCGCAGGATTCCCGATGGAACTGCTGAATGGCTGCTGCGTTGGAGATTGGCTGCAATTCAATGCCTTTTGTTTACACAATTTTTAGCCGGCGTTATTGGCTACAATACAATGCCTTTTGTTAACACCATTTTGCCCCTCTATAACCATTCTAATATCTCACTACCCTCGATAAAAATAAAGGCTGACCTTTCTTAGACGCTTCTTTCAGAATTTTTTCAGCAGTTTCTCGTGGTTCATCAGCTTTCTTTGTGATAATTAGCGAGCTATTATCAGCCGTTGTTAGCACAAGTTCTGTGATGTCTGCACTGTTACCAAAGGCCACAGGAATAACTTTGATCCCAGCCTCCTCCAAAATATGTGCCTTCTCTCTAACGTTTTCCGGGCGACTACCAGATTTCTTGTCAGAGATTATGACTAAAGCTTTTCTTGCATTCTCTCGCGGAGATTCATCAAAGATTCTCTTTGCTTGTACTAGAACCCTTTGTAGTGAAGGCAGACCTGAAGTTCTTGGAATCATATCTAGGAATGACATAAGGTTTTTGTCCGTAGTGAAGATGTCGCTAAAACGCATCTTGACGGACGGATTGTCTCCATAAACAATTACGCTATATCGGATCTTACTGCTTCCATACTTCTCAACTATTGACTTCAAGATATTCTTCATCTTTTGAAAGTTTTCATTTGCCTCGATGGAACTTGCACTGAGAGCAAACGCCAGGTCAAGCGATGGCACAAGTACGGGATCTAAAGAACACAAAAATACACCTAAATTCCAAATTCAATGACAAGACAAAAACTATAAAACATTGTTACCCTGTATAGGTCATGTGACTGGTTGCGTGATTACGTCAGTTACTTAATGCATTTTATTTCTGCTGTTTATGCTAATATTAACTGAGGGTAGTGACATCAAATGATCAGACAAAAGTTATTGACTCGTTTTAAGAATATTGGATTTGAGTGTCTAAAAAGAAAAGCTCAAAAGGCAATTACTGAATAATTTTAAACTTTGACAACAATTTTAAATTTTCAACATATAGTTCAAAATGAATTTATTTGCATTTCTCTTCCAAAGAAAAACTACGTTAAATATTTGTGGTTTTTTTTGTAGAGGTAGATTGATTTTATAATCCCTTGAACTTCCATAAAGGGTATTTACACCCTGAAAAACAATTGAGATCGAGTTTGTACCGCAACAACGCTATAAACAATACTTAAACGCGACGATCATGCATAACGTCATTGTTAACACCGCAAATTCAAACTCAGTCTCAAAAATCAAACCGCGACAATCATTCATAACCTCATCGTTTGCACCGCGGTACAAACTCAGTCTCAGTAATAATAACCGCGATGATCATTCATAACGTCACTGTTTAAACACGGCGGTGTAAATTTAGTCTCAAATTATGTACGCAATTCAAGCGATTGCGAAAGAGAAATCTAAAAAAGCTTGCAAGCTATAACGGAGTTCGAAACCAGAACCTCTGCGCCACCGGAGCAGCGCTCTAACAATCTGAGCCATGCAGTCACAGCTGGGAGCACAGGACATCAATACAACGTTATCGTGAACTTTATTACCTGTTAAAGCTTTGTTCATGATTTGTCTTCCAATGCTAGCAGGACTCTCTGATTTCTTAAGCACCAGCAGATTAGCAGGGTTGGTTGTTATTGTTGTAAGGGTTTTGGTATCGGCTGCCATCCCCATGGAGACAGGTATAACTTTCACATTGCTCCTCTCCAGAGGTTCAACAGCAGACTTCAATTCCTTTTGGCTGTTAGTAGTGTTCTTGTCAACCATGACTATCAACACCTAAAATTATAGATAAATCCAAAAAGCAACCATTATTAGTTGCAACTTGACGTGACAGATGAAGAAGATAATCTCACTAAGAAGACAATGGAATCAAGGCACACAGCCAAAAAACTCATGGCTACTTCCCTGTCAAACTAACTTTCCTCTTAAAGCAACAGCAATCCCTTTTACACGTATTTATACGTAGGTTAGAGAACTACTCCTACATTTTAATTTGCTAACGTTTCGTTTCTCCACATCTTTTTGCCAGTGAAAAAATGTAAACTGACTGGTTTTAAAAAGTTAAATTTTTTTTTATCATGACCGTTGGTAGCAAAATCTTCAGTGTTTCTAGGTCTTTACTTATTGCACAAATCCTTTTCCTCTCGCCTTTTATAATCTACCATCTACAAGGTAAACAGTTTGTCTTAAAATAGAAATTAATTATTTCTTATTTATCATTTGATAACCAACAGCTGTCAACAGCTAACATATAAAATCTAGGTATATAAAAATGGTGAATGTAACGGACGTGTACCTTGTGCCAAATTTTCCTGATTCTAATTTAGTACCAGCATGTATGTACGCGATATTCTTGTAAATTTTATACCTAATCCCACAAGCGTTACGTTTAATCTATACTATATTGGGAATTAAAGGTTCTTACAGGGATCCATATTTAATTTATGCATATGTAAACTGAATAGACATTAAAAAACGTTTAATCTTTGGTCACAAACTATGAAGAAAACCTTTTTCGGGTCGAATACAATATTAAATTGAAGCATTGTGAACATTTACCTTCTTTGCCTTTGGACGACTTGCCAGAGCATCGAACATCATTTTGGCTTTCCTTAACGCTTGTTCTAAATTGGGTTCGCCGCTCGGGCGTTGGAAAGAACGGATTGCAATTTTCAATGCGTTGTCATCCTGATATCTCTTTCCGAACCCCTTGGAAACGACAGGAATAGATCCAAACAAAATAATTCCGTAACGAATACTTCCTGTGCCATACGTGTCAACAATAAGTTGAAGAGATTTCTTGATCTTCTCAAACGTTTCCTCAGCATCAATGGCTGCCGCACTGACGACAAACCCAAGGTCAAGTTCTTCAATGATTTTTTGACCTACAGAGGAATTTGTATATGTTGCATGACAATATACATCTAACTGGACAAAAGATTGTGGTATACAGTCGACTACCAATAAAAAAGTCAACAGAAAGATTTAAAACAAAACATAAATAACAATAGAATCAACAACAACACTGTCTTGAAGCGTTTTCCAGTCTCAGCAGATATTGACAATGATAATAATAAATACAATGGATCTTTTAATGCGTGTTTGATATTAACATTAACGAATTACAAGATTAAAATATGAATTAGATTATTAAAAATGGTTTGGGCGTTGAGAGTTGGACAACTAACACAGAACCAGTTGCTGTTGCTAAGAATATAATCAAATTCTTCTTGGAAGAAGTTAGTCAGAACCATAGTTCCGGAAAATACAGGCTTGCAGTGTCCTGGATGTACGTTGGTAGCCGAGTCTATGGAGTGGGCACCCAAATAAAAAAAACTTACCACTCAAAATAAAAAACACTTACGAGCCAAGCGAGTAATTTAAGCTTCGGTGGCTGTTGCAAATTTGTCAGAGGGAATTGTAATGGGAAGTAGGTTTACGATAATTCAAACAGGTTTGAAATAAATTAAGTATATTTAAGATGGATCAAAAACTTAAGATTGATTCATTCATTTAGAAACAAGGATATGTAGGTGCTCCATATTGAAAGCTTTGTTGGTAATGAGTCAGAAGAAAAACCGTAAATTTCATTTGTTAGTTGGTTAAGACACCTTTTCCTATTCAAACTTAAGTAAACAAGTCGAATGACGCGAGATATTGGACTCTTTCCATAAATGATATACATGTACAAATGGCTAAGGTAGAGCCATTTCATCATGGACTTTGCAATCTCGAAAGCCATTTTCATGCAGCATTAATCCTAGAGGGCTATGCTATTTTCATTTCGGAATGTTCATAACAGAAAGAGATTTTCATTCGGATTTTAAACCGGAATGAACTGATCTCGGAAAACAAATTCTTCTCGATTCCATGCATGCAAATAAATGAAGAGAAATAAATGAGGATAGATTGAGCTCAACGAGGAATAATTGTTATTCCGATATCAATTTAACAACCTCTAACTTCATAAACTTACGGATGAACTATTATCCTAAATCTGTGGTAGACTAGAAAAATATGTTAAATTGGTACAATATTCTTAAAGACGAAGTTTATAGCCGGATAATATTCTAAAGAGAACGAAGGTCAAGTAAAAACAAACTTACGTTTCTCAAGTCCTTTTGTTAAGATTTTCTTCGCAATTTGTTCTGGATCATTCGTTTTGCTTGTTGATATAATATCTTTTTTGTATGGAGTAGTTCTGTTCAACTCTGTGGCATCAAACTGATCTCCTACACCAACTGCAATTACCCGAACCCCAGACTCATCCAAAGATTTTCCTTTCTCTTTTACATCTTTCGCTGTGCTTCCAGACTTGTTGTCCATCATAATGACAAGAATTTTAGTGGCAGTGTCCCGAGAAGTTCCACCTTTGAACAATTTTTCTGCTACGTTCATTGTCTCAGCCAGAGCTGGAGATCCCGAACTTCTCGGGACAGCGTCGACGAGATTTTTCAGTTCCTCATCAGTTGAAAATGAATCAGAAAACCTAATTTTCACCGATGGGGTCTCTCCAAATGTAATAAGACTGTAATTAACTTGGTCTCTTCCGTAAGTATCTATCATGGCTTTGAAGATCTGTTTCATCCTTTGAAAATTGGTATTTGCATCAGAAGAGCTAGCACTTAGAGCAAATATCAAATCCACCTCCGGAATCACTTTTTTTGCTGAAAAGAGTGACGGTTATTTCTTAGCATCAAAGTCTTATATATTTAGTGAAAAAACAATGACAAAAGTCTGCTTAAACCCGCTATGGTTTTGATTTTGTGTTAGTTGATGAAACAATGGAATGTTTCAATAAGTAATAGTATGAATACCTATCATAAATAATATCAAAAATAGAAATTCATAAAGTAATCTGAAAAGGTTAAGTAGTTCTTTTTGTCCTTGATATTGAACTTATAACGCGGTCTAAGCTAAATCCTTTACGGTTTCTATAGTGTTAAGCGGAGGAGACTTTTAACTCCCCCTGGACGGGACACTAATCCATCGTGGGTTAACCCCCAGCCCATTCACCTACCTCGGAGGATGGAAAGCTGAGTTAGCTTAGGACGAAAAGAAGGTCGCACAAATATTCAAATCTCGACAAAGCCGGGGATTGAACTGGGAACTTGTGCCTAGAAGGCAGAGATCTTACCAACTGCTCCAACCACGTCAGCAGCAGCGACTATAGGAGCTTTTATAGCAATTAGGCCGACCATAAACGGGATTTAAGCAATTGCAAAATAGAAGCGTAAAAATTCAAGTTTCAACAGCAACACAACTCGATACGGGTGCAGTACTTTTATCAACTGAGCTATGGAAACGGAAAATGTAATAAGAAATCAATCATCGGATGGAAACGCGGTAAATTTTTAGTGGGTTTATAAACGAGGTGTATAACAATTACTGAGTTTGTTGCACTGCGGTGTATAAAGCACTAGCGACCTTAAGCAACAAGGACAAAACGGCTCAGAAAAATCGCATATCATTCTTAACTTCTTTGTGTGGGTCATTAGGGCTTTGTTTTCTTCGCTTTAAACTTTGTGAATAGAAAACAATTAACTGTTCTTCCATAAAGCTAAAGTTATTGTTATTACGTCCTTGTAGTCCCGAGAACTCTAAAAAAGGTCCTTTCACGTTCTAATTTCAACGATAAATCCGTGCAGGTGCTCGGCTCAATGCATTCCAACGTGCAGGTATCGTTGGCGTTGCCGTTGTCAGTGACTCAGGTCCCTAATGACGTTATAAGAACGAACTTTGCAGTTATGTTCGCCATTCAAGCTATAGAGACAACCTGACCTGCTCTCCCAGTTGCAGCTCCATAGCTCAGTTGGATAGTGCACTACATTGGCAGTGCAGAGACCACCGATTTGATTACCGTTGTAGCCTAAAAGTTTTTTTTTTCAGGTTTATCTTCTCTGCAATTGCTACAATTTGCGTACTTAACTAAGATTGTTCACATAAAGTCTTTTTGCATCAGAATTTAGTGTTAATTATCCTTCAAACATGTTCTATTTCAATGGGAGATGGTATAAGGTAGAATGTAGACGAGCTACTTCTTGTAGAATGAAACATACCTAGGATCCCTTTTTCAAAGTAAAGCATACTTCTTCCACCATGAAGAAAGGGGAAAGTTTGAAATTTTGTGTTGAAAAAACGATCTTACAGGTTATGTGAATAATCTTAGCAAACGCGAAAGAAAACCCTGGCAAAATCCAGTCTCCAACAGGATTTGAACACATAACTTATCCGGTAACACTACATTCAACTGAGCTATGTTTAAAACTGGTTATCTTTAGTTTGCTCAACTAACAATGTGCATCGTTTTGTGATAATGTTTACAGATACGAATATACTTTCTTGTTTCCCTCAGGGCTTTTTAACAATAAATTACAATGTTTACAGCACTGCAGTAAACTTGCAGTAAACGACACTAAGAGCCTCTTTACATTGAGCGAGCTGTCCCGACAAGCCGGGATATCTCGGCATGCCGACTTTCCCGGATCTATTGTATTTTACCTTTTTGTTTAAACATAGACGGGATATCCCGGCTTGCCAAGTTTTCCGTCTAGGCGAGCCGGGGCACCCGGTGAGCCGGGATAACTTTTTGCATGTAAAGGCTTGTAGCCGAGGCATCTCAGCCAGGCTGGATGAGATTTAACAAGATCAAATGGCCCGTCTTTGCCTAGCAACCGGGCGATAGCACGAAATATTATACACGTTGAACTTGTCTCTGCCAGGCGGGATGACATTTTTCATCCAAATGAGAACAGTTTCATATGAATGACATACGAATAAATAAGTATTTTATAAATAGAAATGTGTATTTTCTCGTATTGAACACCATTAGCTCTTAAAAATATATATAAAATCATTCACAGCAGAGTTTGATAAATTGAAACACTTACTGTGGTCGATCTCATCAATGACTTTCTTAACGACTTCGCTTGGATCTTTTCCTGTATCAGTAACCACAATCTGTTCTTTCGGTACCAGTTTTTCAAACGACTTGCCCACATCAGCTTTCCAAGAGGTGACAATAGTTGCTATTCCTTTTTTCTTTAGACCATCAACTTTTGCTTTTTCTTCGTTTTGGTTACCAGTTGAGTTTTTATTAGTAAAAACAAGGAAAATTTTTTTTGCAGATGGCTTTGAGTTATCTACAAACAACTTCTCTGCTTCCTCTAAAGCTCTATCCAGCCTCGGACCGCCTTCGATTCGCGGAGCTACCTCCACAAAACGCTGAAGATCCGCGAGAGATGCATACTCGTCAGTAAAACTAAGTTTGGTGGAGGCCCTCTCACCAAAAATAATTAACCCGTAACGAACTTTTTCTCCGTAACCGTAACTATCAGTTAACACCTTGATTACCCCCTTCATGTGTCTAAAGGTCGGTTCGGACAGAAATCCTGTGGCAGTAACAGCTATTCCAATATCCATTTCCTGGATGTTTTTCTTCTCTAATAACAGAATATTTGTAACAAGTTAGTTTATAAGTTTGGCACTAATGTTAAACACTATAACTTATATCTAAAATATAAAGTTTTTTTAAATTGGAAACCCAGTCTGAAAAATTGGAAATCTCAGTCTTTTGCTTACCTTGTGTGATTCGCTTCGATATTTTATCGGCAATATCTTTGGGTGTATCAGAAGAATTAGCAGCGATGACGTCATCTTTGTTTTTTGCTATGCCCAACATCTCTTCAGTACTTGCCTCGTTTCCAATTACTACCGCGACAATGTCATCAATTCCTTGCTGCTCTAACGTTATTACTTTTTCGCTCAAATCTTCTGGACTACTCGTGGAATTTTTATCACTTATTACTACCAAAACTTTATTTGCTTGGGGACGTTGGCTTGTTTCAAAAAGTTTCCTTGCTTCTTCAAGAGCTTCATCTAATGCCGGTCCGTTAATGCTTCTAGGCACTGAGTCGATGAATTTCTTTATCGCATCGTCTGTAGGGAAACTATCCATGAAATTGATTTTTATGGATGCAATATCGCCGAATATTATGAGGCCGTATTGGACTTTTCCTCTTCCATATTTATTAACCATTTCAATTACAATCTCCTTCATTTGCTCGAATGTGTCATCAGCAGACGAAGATGTTGCTGTAAGCGCAAAAGCCAGGTCTAAATCCTCCGTAGGTGGAAGCTTAACTATAAAAGAAATATTAAAAAAGTTTTTAAACAACATTCTTTCTATAAATAATACGTATTTTTCGAGGCTTGGAAAGATTCGTATGATGAAAGAAATAATAAATATGTTATAATCTTCCCAACGTACTCATCAGAAAAAATTTATTTGTACCAAACCTTGCTTGAAGTTATGAGGCTTGAGACGTGCTTAAATGACGAAAATATTGGGCCCCAGGGATACTCACGCGCTAACCTTACAGTCAC
>JANCMA020074266.1:0-15561 GCA_024336925.2 Zoanthus solanderi | reverse complement strand
TGATTTCAATGTATATTGAGCTAGGCCTGGCGCAGCAGAGCAGCATGTCGCAGTGAATCAGGTTGTAAAAACAAAGTCGTTATTTTTTCAATAACTCTTTCGAGAGGTTATATTTGCATTTGGAATCGTACTTGAATTTCCCTTAATTTATTATGTATTTAGGAAGGACCTGGGGACTTCTACTTGAAGATCTTAGAACCAGAAGGGTTCTCGTGTTTCGAATTTTTGTGCCTTCATTTTACGGTTGTTTATTTGAGTCAGCATGTTTGTCGCTAGTGTTGTAACACCGTCCTTGTCTCTTACCCTTATCTTATCTCGATACGCACTTGTCACTTCGCATATCTTTATTAGAGGTCTATACTTAAACCATTTACATTCAGTGGGCGAGTAACTTTTCGAGCGCACATTTTCAAGATATAAAGCCATTGATAACAAAATGTACACTTCCAACTTTTTATTACTGCACTGATTCTTTGGCACATATGGCCCTCTGGCACCCCTGACACTCATGGATCTCTGACACTCATGGCCCTCTGGCACCCATGACACTCATGGCCCTCTTTCACTCATGGCACCCATGACACTCATGGCCCTCATGACACTCATGGCACCCATGACACTCATGGCCCTCATGACACTCATTGCCCTCTGGCATTCATGACACTCATGGCCCTCATGACACTCATGGCACCCATGACAATCGTGGCCCTCTGGCACTCATGGCACCCATGGCCCTCATGACACTCATGGCCCTCTGGCACTCATGTCCCTCATAACACTCATGGCCCTCTGGCACCCATGACACTCATGGCCCTCTGGCACTCATGACACCCATGACACTCATGGCACTCATGGCCCTCATGACACTCATGGCCCTCTGGCATTCATGACACTCATGGTTCCCATGACACTCATGGCACCCATGATACTCATGACACTCATGGCCCTCTGGCACCCATGACACTCATGACACTCATGGCCCTCTGACACTCATGACACTCATGGCTTTCTGGCACTCATGACACTTGTAGCCCTTTAGCACTCATGACACTCATTGCTCTCTAGAACCCATGACCATTCCTGTATGACGTATTTGAGATGGTGACATAGTTTGTGCGCCATACACGGGCCATAATCCCATTTTTTTGTAGATGTAAATTTAGTATTCTGTAATATAAACCTAGTATTCTATGATACATTAGTATTAAAATAAAATAGGACAAGAGCAAATTTATAATTATTAAAAATAAGCAAAATAGAATATTTAATTTAAGGTTGATATTTATACTAGCCACATCCCACAAGCACTGTGCTTTAATGCATAAGATGTAAGGCCATGAAAGTCTAAAACTCTATAAAACAAGTGCTTATTAAGATTATTTACAGTTGATAAAGACTTTTTATGAACTCATTTTGCTTTGATGTGGTTGGATTAACTGTCACTATAGATTTTACTGTAACTACCATACAAATAAGCAAAATATGTAATGTCATGGAAGTCTAGAAATCTATAAAAACAAGTTCTTAAGAAGATTCTTTACAATCGATAAACACAGTTTTTATGAAAACATTCTGGTTTGGAGTGCTTGGATTAGCTCTCATCTTGGACCATCATACTAGATCAGATAAATAATTAGTAACAATGTCTTTGTATAGGGAATGGTTTGATCTTTGAAGGCTTTTAGCACATGGCACCTCCTATCAATCTCTGATCAACTGTTTGCGTAGTCCATTGTGAAACCGATAAATAATTTCAGCAACTTTACAAAGCAGTCAGCTACACTGTGTCCTACACAACGTGTCTTACCTTGTATCACAGACGGTTATTAGTTCAATACTGCTGACCTGTTTTCAAATTCATCCATACAGAATCTGAACAGAGAGAACTAAATCGCTGCATACAATATATAGCAAAACAGTTACGGTTCATCATCAGGATAGCTAAAGTGTGTGCAATTCTACAAATGGTTTCGACTACAATAAATCCTAAACTCACTAGTTAGCCAGTCAACAAATTGATTTTCAAACTGGCAATACACTTGTGCCAGATTTAATGATGCTTTCATAAACATAAAACAATCTTAAGGATGTGCTTGTTTATTTTTTTCTTATATTTAATTTTCTTTTTTGGGATGAACTAGCAAACTTAACAAATGCTATAGAGTCTTCTCCAACAAATGATATTTGTGCCCCAGCAGGAAGTGGTGGACATTCTGGCTCGGCCCTCTGTTTCTTTGACTGAATTGTCTCATTTGTATTCCTCTTCCTCTTCTTCTGTTCTGACTCTAATGCTTTTTCAGCTACAGCCATTGCGTCATCCTCTCTAACCTCTCCAATTTCCTGCCCATATGAATGAACAATTGCCTGCCGCTTTGTAAACAACTGTCTACAAATTTTAAACAAATCATAAGAAATTACATGGATAAGGGGTAATAGCAAAGAGAAATTTAATTTAAAGCATTAACATTATCTCAAGTATATAATACAAAAGAATTATATTAATAAAATAACAACACAAAAGAACTCCATCAAAAATTTTCAAAACTGTACCACATTTATACTCACCACTGTTTTTGCTGCTGATTAATCATTACTTTTAGTTAAGCTAAATTTTTGCAATCATTCCTAATTGTTAACATGAGTTTCAGCAAGTATGGGCAACGATATGACAACTAGAAAAACATAAAATAAAATTCAAAGTATTCTCACCTTTCTCTCTGCTCTTGTCGACGCCTCTGTTTTATCATAACCCTTTTTTTCTTTGTTTCCTCCTTTTGATGTCTCTCTAGCCTCTTCATCCTTTCCATGTTTTCACGACTTATGATTACCTCCATGTTGTCTATCTCTGGCAGACCCATCTTTCCAAAGAGCTCCCGTGTTCCAGTGGTATGTTGTGCCTCTCCTTTTCACAAGGTAGGTCATGCATGACTGACACAACCCCATATTTGTTGAGAACTCATAATGGAGTTGGTGCAGGTTTACATCTTTTGCTCGAAATTTTGTAAGCACATGAAACTTGCTTTCTGGGAGGTTGGAGTGACCCCTTCCCATTTCCCTGTCTATGACCTCTTCTGCTTTCCGTGCCATGCGATCACACTCGATCTCATACAGAAGACTATGAAGAGGACATTTCAATAGACCCTCGCCACGAGTGCTATACTCCTTATCCTCACAGCTAAATTCTTCCTCTTCCTCTTCATCACTATCTTCCTCTTCACTATCTTCCTCTTTACTATCTTCTTCTTCTTCGCTACCTTCCTCTTCCTCTTCACTATCTTCCTCTTCCTGACTGCCTTCCTCTTCCTGACTACCTTCCTCTGCCTCACTGCCTTCCTCGTCTAGACTGTCTGAAGAATCTCCCTCCCTACCACTAGTACTTCCTACTCTACCTTCCTTTCCACAGGAACAGACCTTCTGTGGGTGCCAGGGGCATGTTTGCTCTTCGCCATCCTCATCTTTCCACATATGCACATCTTTAGCATGGTACTTACCCAGAATCTCATGCGAGAAGCATAATCTTCTGGGGTGTTACCACATTGCTTCAGTGCACAAAAGTGTTTTTTTTTGGCGTTGATAATAAAACCATCTGTGATGCAACCACAACCTCGAGAATGTTTTTTAGAGGCACATACACACTTGACTTTTGCCACATCAGGATATTTATCCTTGTGCTTGGCAATAAACTGTGGCCCCAAAATTTTCATTGCCTTATATTCTTTAACATTGTTGCCATGTGCTCGCCCCACATGACCGCCACATAGCATTACCTGGCTATGGGCACCATCAGGAAAAATATGGCGGAAAGATTTTGCTGAGGAAGAAGCGGCATCTTGCCAATTTCGGGCAACAACCATACCTTCTTCCTTAGCTTTTCTAAATAAAACATGAGCCAGATGCCCCTCTGCAGCTTTTGAAGTCCCCTTCCACAATTCTGCGTCACTTATATTGTTTGACCCCCGCATGCACAAATGACCATAATATAAAATGGCACCTGTAATAAAATCTACAATTATGTAGGTACAGCACTGACTGTGATATCCCCGTATTAACCAGCAGCCATCAGAGGTTGTTACAGCCCTCTTGAAGCTACCGAGTTCATTGGGATCCTTAGCTTTCATTTCATTTTTGGCCTCCTCACAGATGCCATCAAGAATAGCTTTTACATGAGGATAGGCCAGCACAATAATACTATAAAAATTCTTATAAGCTAATGGCTTCATTCCCAACCCCAACTTAAGTATTTTGGAATATGCAGGGTATCCATGCCCCCATATTAGAAAGCAAAGTGACATGGCTACAGCAACACACATTTTTTTCTTCGCTCTTTTAGGCACACTTCACTGCTGGCAAAATTGATTTGTGTAGCACAACCACTGCAAGCAAATGTAATGTCAACAGAGCACCCAAGACCCTTGTCACAAAACTTGACAGGAACAAGTTCCCCTAAAAAAAAAGATTTAATTGATTGGGAAAGAATTCTAAACAAAAACTAATAAGTTAAACTTCTACTTTGTGCAATTATCTATTTCAATGCATAAATTCAAAAACATTTATACCATGGTTGTAGTAAACAGAATAAGTAGGGTATAAATTGAAAAATCAAAGTCACTTTTGATCACACAAAACAGACCTGTAGCAATAAAGCAATGAGTCAATCTCAAAGTCTTCAACATTGTAATTCAGTATAATATATAGCTCCTATCTAGTTGAGATAAGATAGCTCCTAGATAGATAGGATAGCTCCTAGATAGATAGGATAGCTCCTATCTAGTTATATATAAATATTAAATATTTCCAATTTTTTTTTATTTTAAAAAATCTAGTAAAATCTTTATGTATACATCTAATATTATCAGATAAATATAATTTTCATTACCATTGCAGTCTTTTCTTGAACATCTTCTAACTCTATTGACCTCCTGTACCAAAGCTTCCAGTTGGGTTGTCATACCAACAAAGTAGGAGCGTGCATGGCAAATGAATGCTCTGTACACCCCTTTTTATAAACAATAAAAACCAGTGTCATTACAATCCCAGAAAACCAGATACTGTACTTCAATTTCAATGATAAAATTAAATATTCTACAATCATATTCTGACAACCTGATATACTCTGAACAATTGGTGATGCACACACGGATTCGATTCAAATTAGCCAATCTTTATACTTACTGGGGTATCTTAATAGGTGAAGCTTCTGAATGCGAACTCTCTCCCGGTTCGTAGTCCGAGTCTGACTCCGATTCTTCAGTGGACGAGATACGTGCAGGCGGTTCCGGTGCAAGTATCGTGGAATAAGTCTCGCCTTTAAATTTGTCGAAAGTTCCAAGCTGTTTTAGATGTTGCTGTACTTGCGACGAAGAATAAAATTTTTTTCCGTCTGGACTTGTCCACTTGAAACCCTTGGAATACTTCTCAATAGTCCAGCCATGGTCTTCCAATTTAAAAATATCCACCGAGACACGACTTCCAGCACCAGTACCACGAAACTTGTTTAAAAGTTGTTTATTTTCCGCCATAAGGTTTATTTACAAAATATTTATACAATAAAAAATAATTACAGAAATTTGTTTGGTTCCAGAGATTCGGTGTCGCCAAGATAACTCACCACACAATATTTGGAGTAACAACTGATTTATTTCTAATAATAAGACATATTATATACAGCAATTTAATGGGTGTATCTAGGACGGAACTACGTAAGCTATGTATCGTTACAGATAGTATTTACCTCAAAGGAAATTTGTAGGAGAACAGGAAACACGTTCTTGTTTATTCTAATGTAGGACGTTTGATAGTAATTAAAGAGTGGGCGCTCGGAATATCCGGGCACGTATTCTAACAAAATTTACATTTAAAATATTTATAAAGAACTTATATTCTTTAAAGAGAATTAACAAATTGACTCTTTTGAAAGTAATTTTCTGCACCGAATAATGTATTTCCCGAAATATCACGTCACCTCGTGTGCATTCCCGCGATAATCACCGCAGAACAAAGTGCGCATTCATACCGCTGCAATGTTTGCCCCTGGGCTCGTTTAACATCCCGTTGCTATGGATGACGTTTTTGTTTACACGCTAAGTGGCCAGTACACGCGGAACACACGCGTTTTTTTCACTTTCGCACCTCAATTATTTGGTCCAGCGGCTTAGCAAAGCAAAATTCAAGATGGCGAAGACTAAATCTTGAAATGTAGTGCAAAGTTTCCTTCAAATTATAAGATTTTGAGAAAAAAAATTGACCATATGTGTGAAATTTTAAGGTCTGAAAACAACAAGCATTAGTCAAAGTTGATTTTTTTCTTCAATTTTCAACCAAATGCAACGAAACTTGGACAGCATGTAGTTTATGCAATGCCGAAAAATGTGTACAGAGCCCGGAGAAAGAAGGTAAATATTTCATAAATAATATTCGCTCAAAATTGTGTCTAATTTTCAAAACTTTACATCTCATTTAAAATGCCTACAACTGAGTTTAAACTTCGGGCTCTTTACAAAATATTTATTTTTTGTTGGAGAATCAACTCCGATAAAAACATCGCCAAAAAGTATTAACCAAAGAGATAAATTTGCGAAAAACCTAGTTTTTATTGTCTAGAATTCCAGTGTAATATGACACCGAGAGTATCAAATTTCACTAATTAATCTTGAAATTATTATTTCTTATTATTTGTAAATTGTTGTTGCAAAGTTTCATGAAAGTCGATGAAATTTCTCAAAAGTTATTAATGAAAGTCTAGGGTCGTCTTGAGGCGTTTTTACTACCTTAAACCCGAATTTTTCGGACGCTATATTGATGATTGTTTTGGTGCTACAACTTGCAGCAAACCTGAACTTGAATCTTTTATTTCGTATGTTGGTTCTTTTCACCCATCACTTGATTTTACTTGGGAAATCAGTGAAACTTCTGTCACTTTTCTTGACATCTCGGTTAGTATCACTGACAATTATTTTTCCACCAGCGTTCATTACAAACCTACTGATTCTTATTCATATTTAATGTATACACCCTCACATCCCAAGCATACCCTCAATTTTATCCCCTTTTCACAGTTTCTACGTTTAAGATGTCTTTGTAGTGATGACAATGATTTTTTTAAACAAATGTATTGAGATGCGCTCTTTTTTCATTAACCGACAGTACCCGGCAGCTATTGTTGACCGTGCCGTGAGCAAGGCCCTTTCTATTGATCGTATCACTGCACTCACTCCCAAAACACGTGCCCAACCATTGTATTCAATGCTCAAATTGCAACAAGCTTTACATCGGTGAAACTGGCCGTCGTTTAGGTGATCGCATCAAGCAACTAACTATTCCAAGAAGCTGACTAGTTACAAGTACGTAAAATTTCTCCATCTTCTGTTGGATGTTATCAAAGAAGTGAGCAAGATCTCGTTGATGTTCCAGAAAGATGACAATACCATTCCAGCTGTTTAAAGCAAAATAGATTCTCTTACTGCAGCTTTGGAAGCCATGCAAATCAGACCAGGCCAGCATCTGAAATTATTTCAAGAGTCTGTAGATGAAAATAACCGTTTCAAGGGAGTGGATCTCACAAGACAAAATAGTGATGACTAATTTCTCACGACAAGGGACACACTGATAAGGCTTGCCAATCAGTAAATCACTAAGAGGTTCTCCAATTTTAATGCGGATCCTGTCCTGAAGGCTGCAGCTTTCATCACAGACCCATTTCTCTGGCCCACTTAATATATATATTTACTCTTTTTTAATCTTTATAATATTTGCATGGGAAGTGGGGAGATCAGATAGTAACAATTTACATAAAACTTAAAGATAGATAAGATAGGTCACTTTTAAAACTCGACAAGTTTATAAGTAGTTTATTTAATATTGTGTCTTGTCCTCTTTTACTCACAACTGACTACTTGTCTTATCCTATCTCATCACTTTGCCTATACTCTCATCAACTATTCTTATCTTTTATCTTGGGACAGAGCAAGTCTCCTAGCGTATGGCGAGGACCATTTGGATTCCATCATAAGCCACTATTCATCCCATTTTGAAGAGTCACAAGTCGAATTTAATGCTGTGGCTTGCAAGGATGCATGGCTGGAGCTGAAGCTTCATTATAGCAGAAGTGGTTTACAACTTCCAGCAGATCAACCCTGAAATGATCTCTTCTCAAAAAATCCACAGCTGTGTGAATGGTTTTCAAATGTGTTTGTTATGCTGGAGTTATGTCTTGTCATGCTGGTACAAACAGCGTGCTGTGAACGGGGCAATAGCTGCCTTAACAGAGTAATGGTCGACTCTCGTTCAAGTCTTAACGTTTCCACTGTTGGTGCACTCATGTTCATCGCACTGAATTGTCCAAGTCCAGAGAGCTTCAATGTAGCTTCATGCGTTGGGAGAATGCTCTTGGCTGGACAACGAGGGAAAAGGCCAGAAACTATGGATTGAGCCGACAGAACCACCTTGTAATGCCATCCAGCTGCAATCATAACCCTTGACAATGATTGAATGGTTGAATGCCAAGCTGACTCTTTAAACTATTAGCAGTTAATGAATGTTTTGAGAATTGACTAAAATTAGCTGAAAATTGGATACAACAAGAACACTATTGCCTACTATACCTTGCATTTCATTACTTTTACCCTTCAATTTGTGTTGTGTTTACAGTACACTGGCACAGTACAAGGTCTTATTATGGCATGACCACTCAGCTTGAAAACAAGCATATTCAACAAAAGAATTGTGTTTCTTTGGGTATTGTTAATATGATCGATTTCTTGTAAATCTAAAAGCAATATAATGGTAGTACACATTACATACACAGTATTTTTTGTTTCATGCTCTGTGTTACTACCTCCCCCCACCCCTTTTCCGAATGCTTTTACTTTTAATAATTTCTTGACTACGTGACTGCAGGACTGCGGGAACAGTTCCTTTAGTACTTAGATATTATTAATTCGCTTTTATTAATTTTTTTTAATCACTTCTTGACTACTATAATGATTTTGTGGGAGCAGGGGGGAAAAATGGCTGAATTTGAGGGGTATTCTAAAGTTGCTCCCGAAAAGCTAAGAAACTTCCAGTATAATAGAAAGGCCTGAGTTTGTTTAGTTTATAAAAATGACTGAATTGTATAGTTTTCTCTCTGCATGTACGTCAGTAATAATTTATTATAAAATGAAATGTATGATATAAAATTATTCCAATCAAAAAAATCTAGGGTTCAGGACAGTAAAAAAAAAAAAAACATTCATGGGGCATCTTCAAAATAGCAAAGCAAAGAGTATCATATTTTTTTGCACTCACACACCTCGATCTCGGCTTTTAGATTTCGAACTTACTTGTCAGTCGTGGTACTCTGGACGATAAACGTCCCACAAGCAAGGTCTTGCTTCATAGGCATCAATAAGTTTCTACGTCTCCTTGGTCGACCATTTCTTTTAAACATGTTCTTTGTTTTGCGGGGAGGAGGAGGCGCGCAAACAATCACCGCGGGTCACCACCACTATAACTGAAAATGTGTTTATATTGGGCATTTGGAATTCCACCTATGCACAATCACTCAGAATTATTCACTGCGTATATATACTAACTTTGTCGTAATTAACATTCCCTTGACCTTACCAGTTTAACTACGCATCACCGGGTTTAGGTGTTGCGTAATATCGAAGACAGAACCATTACGAGGAAAGATTTAGCAGATTTTCATAATTTTGTTTGCGCTGAGACAATAACTCGTAAAGAAACAATACAGAGAGAGAGTTTGCTGAAGCCCGAGTAGCTGCTAAAAAAGCTCTTACTACGTCAAAATGGGTGAAAGCGGAATCTGGGGAGCTATCATTCAAGCGACTTGGAAACGAGAGAAACTACAAATTCAATAAACATGTGCTTGAGAATCTCTATTCGTTGAGACAGGTTCTAACACAACACTGAGTCGTTGACTCTTTTGGAAGAGACTGTAAATCTCATCATAGAAAGAAATAGGACAATTCGTATCGCTGATACCTCGGAGGCCGGCTGGCTTACTGTTCCCGTGTCCTTGGGGGAGGAAGATAACAAGAAGATCAGAAAAACATAAAAAGAAGCGTTAAAGATTCAGGAAAGGCAGCGGAGAAAAAAAAATGTTGAAAAGTTTGCATTCTGAGATCAAAGATCCGCTCCAGCAAGAGGATTCCGACAGTTTGGACAGCAATGGCAGCCGAATTCTGGCCAACAAGTCTAGTACAGTCACCCACGCGACTATGGCCACCAAACTTACCGCTCAAGCTGCAGATATTGTGGATCCCCGTCTCACTGGTGGAGAGAGTGCCCAGTGCAATTTGGGAAATCGAACTTTTTGTGTCACGCACCAGCAGAGTGCGTCCAACAAGCCGCCCCTGATAAGCCTTTTTTCATTCACTCAAAACTGATGTTTGTGGGATTTTTCAACTAATGCAGGTCAGTCTGTGACCAATCGCGGTAGCTTGGAAAGTGCATTTAGTGAGCTTCTACAAGAAGATAAGTACTCTTTTGAATGTTTTAATGAGCATTGAAGATTGCTTGCTTTTACACAAACCATCAAGTTCAGTCGTTTCTACTACTACTAGCGCGCCTATGCTCAAGAACTAGTTTTAAAAGAGCAATTGGGTTTGGATCGTTGGGAGAATTCCTGACGTAAACACTTGGTAGGTTTGGAGAACATTCGCTTCGTGTCGTGGTTTCCTAGCTTATCTCGTGTTCTATTAACCTCCCGCGTGTTTACTTAAGTTATGTAAACATGGAAACCAATTTATATTTATTATTTTCATTTCGCTTTTTGACATAAAGTTCCTAATTTTATCTACATTTTATAAATTTTTGTTGCTTTCTATTTTGTTTATATTTACAAAAATATAGTTTTATACAAGGCAATGTCTAGGGCCAAAATAAACCTCACAGTTTTCTCAAAGAGTGGGCTCTAATGCAACAAACAGCACAAGAGGTACCTAATTTCTCTGCAGAAAATCTCCCACCACCATCTCACAAGCTGATGGTAAGCAATATATGCCGCTGAAATTTGTGTTCTGGGATTTGATAAGATTGATTATACTGCTGCTTGTACTGGTACCAAGCAGCCTGCATTACCCATTTATTGTAGCATACTTCTTGAAAACCTGGATGCTGAGTAACAAAAGATGGTGGTTGCTGGCAATCATCCTTTTCAACAGCTTTTGCACCTGTTTTCTTCTTTCTTTTCTAAAAATTGACAACTGTCACACACGGTTACCTAGAATGAACATTACCAAAATAATGTACTTGGCAGTTAAACTGCAAATTCAAAATGTCATATTTATAATACAAATTAAATTCAAAATAAATAGAATTGTTAACTCGGTTTATTACTAAACTGACGACGAGGGTTGTCCCTCGAAACATGTTTGGGTATATCAAATGAATGTGAAGTTCAAAATCAAGAGTTTCGTCTACGTTATAAAGACTATAACAATTCTCCTGCTCAACCGACCTATTGGCACTGTACAAATTAAAAATAATTTAATTATGTCATAAACTTTGAAAAAAGTAATATTCACTACCAACAAGGACCTTTTGGTTTCAAGGCCAAGATGTAGGTGTAGAAGTAAACTTTAATAAAAATATAAAAAATTGAAGTATTGTAACTATTTTGCTTCAATCTGGAAAGTATGCTCTTAGATCTTATTAGGCGTAATAAAACTTGAAATATAGTTTCAATTTAAAAAGCACTTAAAAATAACGTAATAAACAAATTTGCAAAAAACTTATACTTGGCTGTTAAACCGCAAAATCGAAAGGTTGTGTTTAAAATATAAATGATTTTTTAAATATTTTCATAAATTTTGCATAAAGTAATATTCTCTAGGAATGAACAATGCCAAAATAATGTACATGACTGTTAAACTGCTAAATCAAAATTTTATATTCAAAATATAAATTAATGTTTTAATTATTTCATAAATCTTACATAAAGTAATATCATAAAGTAATATTCACTATAAATAACACTGATCTTTTGGTTTCAACACAAAGAGGAGCATTTCAAGAAACTTTGTAACGAAAAATACGCTGAGTAACGAAAATTTTGCAGTACTATAAGTCCTTACATTCATTCATGCAAACAAAAGAACTCTAGCGGAATTATTCTTAAGGACAATAATAAGATCATTAAAGCACAGGCCGACGTAGCTGAAACCCTAACTGAATTCTTCATTAACATCGCTGATCCGAAACGACTTAATTTGACTAACAGTGGTCTCACGAATGACTTCACATATATCCCTAGTGAAGCAAAGCAAAGGCGTATTTCTCTTAGTTACACTAATCATACAGAAGTAAATGAGATAATGAGTAAAATGAAAACAAAAGAAGGCTGCCGGTCACGATCTTATCCCTGCGCCGATAGTAAAGGTTCAGCCGAAGTTCTATCCGAACCTTTTAGTACACTTTATAATTTCATTCTAGACACTGGTAAATTTCCACGTAGGTGGAAGCAAGGCGAAATTACTCCTGTTCATAAGAAAGAATCTGTTTTAACCATGGAAAATTACAAAATTTCAAAGTTTGAAATTTATATATGTTATGGAGTTTTAAAATTTTAAATTGCCTAAACAAAGGATCTGTATGGGCATCAAATGCGCTTTTAGAAATTATTCTGAGGACTTTCTTCTGCAATAAGAAAATTCTTTTTAAGTTAGATGCGTATGTCGATCCCCATACAGAAATACAGTAAACAAGGTACGGATAAACTAAGCTATAATATAACGTGCACAATGAGGAGATAGGAAGACAAAAACTTGCTTTATAGATTATGCCAATAGATTTAGAGATTTTCCTAGCAATATTGGTGATGTGTGATTTTTTATAGAAGATAAGCACAATTAACTAACTCAATTTGATTATGTACTACATAGATTAATTTAACCCCCTTTGACACGACAAATGTATTGAACTCTAGATCTGAATCTAAAGGAGTCGTTCCAAAGATAGCGATTTGAAGGGGCTGTACAGCGCGTCACCGACGTTCATGATCATAGTTAAAAACAAATCAAAACTGAATTTCACAAATTAGTTGTTATTGACAATTCACAACATACATGGACAGTGCGGCATGTAAGCTTCCCATGAAATTCAAGATTTGAACAAGCTTTGTGATTGGCTGAATAAAGGTTGGGGTGAGTTTTATCTTTCCTTTTATTGGCTCAAATTTCATTGGAAGCTTACATGCCGTACTAACGCACAACATAGTTTCCATTGTGTATCTGAGTATCCGCTGGCCGAAGGAACAGTAACATTGTTCGTAAGGGAGCACAAGGATTTTTCGGGTTAATGGTAACATTTATTGCCCCCACAGGAGGCCAAAGCCGGAGGAGGCAATATAGATGCTCCCACGCGTAATATGTATGAGTTTAAATTATATAGAAGGCGAAACGATCCCGATTTGAAGACACTGGGTGCGCATATTGTATCGGGTAATTTTTGAGCTGTCACCGAGGACACTGGCCGCAAGGGGTTATCGCGAATTTTTAAAATTTTGTATAAAACTTTACAAAACTCAGCCGTCCTTTTGAAAAGATTAATTACAATTTTACAGTAAGTATAACTGAAGTTATAACAAGTTGTTTGGATTCAAGCTGACAGCTATATCTAAGAGATGGTACGTGCTTTGAAATAACGGATATTTTTACCGAAAATTTTATCAGTATCAGTACAGTTTAGGCATATCTAATTACAACTTACGGAAACATAGACGAAAAGATGAACGATTTTGAACAAAGGCAATTTATCTGAGAAGTCTCAAAACTAAAGTTAAGTTAAGGATGCTGCGTCGGGATTTCAATAGAAACAATTTGATACATTTATACGATTTAAACTGTAGTCCCTCGTCGCCGTGAATGTGACGATTCAAGTTAGCGGCTACATTGTGTTTCGTTCGAGAAAGCGGAAATTTCTATTCCTTGACAAGTTTATCCTTGGACCTCACAACTAATCTCATATTCCCTTCTCGAGGAAATCTTTTCGTGTAAACAGGGATTTAGTCAACAATGTCATCAATAATCATATACATGAAAAAATATCTTGATTCTGACTGCTCAAGAGCAGTGCAATTGCTTTGTAATTCTATGCAAAAATGTGTAATTCCGTGCAGAAATTTGTAAATTCGTGTAATTACAATCTCAAAGCTAATGAAGCCAATCAAAATGTAGAAGCTTCTATGACAACGTTGGAGGCATGAATTATCCGTGCACGCATGGATTGTCACAAGCTAATTAGCCAATCAAAATGCAGAAGTTTCTATGACAACGTTTGAGGCATGAATTGACAGTGCATTCATAAATTGTTACGTTGTCACTATGAAGTTTTGTTTTTTTACTGCCATTTTTTTAAATAATTTTTTCAGTATATGATTAACATATAATCGAACTTTTTACTCGTTCAATATGGAATTAATTTGTACTAGTGTGTTTTAAAAAGCTCAAATTGCCTTCGCCCTAACGGGCTCACACAATTTTGATTCTTTTTAAAACACACTCGTGCAAATTAAATTCCATATTGATCTCGTAAAAGTTCGATTATATATACAAACAAGAGGCTCATTAAGTCTTTATTCGTGGTACGCGTGGGACCGGGGACAAATCCCAAATATGGCAGTCACTGGACCGAATCGCTAATCGCGACATGAGGAAAAAACAAAAAAGAAAAAGAAATGGAACCCAAACGTTGACTCGTGGTACCACGAGTTATTAATCAACTCCAAAAAAATTTAATATCTTAGAAAAGTTGTTTATCAAAGGTAGGTTCAAGTAGTAACGCGGTCTTACTGTTACAAAAGGACTCATTCACATTAAGGATTAATTTTTTATCACCAACTGATGGAACATGAATAATTTAATCTAATAATTGTTTAATGGAAACGACAGGCACTCTTTGTAAACATTTTCACACAAAAAAAACTTTACATTTCGAGCTGTAATTTGCTAGTGTAAATCATGTTATGTCAAAACTTACTGCATCTTCGAGAAAGACATTTCTGACATATTCGACACTGAAATAGTTTTCACCTCCTGGGTGCATTCTGTTATGCTCCTTGTAGCCTTTGTTGTTTGCAAGTCCTTTAACTTGGCAAGTCTTGCACTGAAATAGTCTCTCACAAATGTAAAATTCCGTACTGTTGCAGCAGGAACTATTTTCAGATGAATGCCTTCTGACACATCTTATAACGAAATCATGGTTTTTACCAGTGTATTCCATAACACTTAATTAAATCACCACACTGTGCAAACTTCTTCTTACACGTCATACGGTGAAATGGTTTTTCACGTGTGTGTACTCTGTTATGCTCCTTAATGTTTCTGTTTTATGCAAACAACTTGTGACACGATTGAAACTGAAATGGTTTCTCACCTACGTGCACTTGGTAACGTACAAGTCATTTTAAACCTTCATCTCCCCCCTCGGGAAAAGGTGGGGGAAAGTGGAGGAATAGACCATTTCACAGTTCCTGAAAGGTAATCAAGCTTCTACATGAAAGTGAGGCTTAGGGTGACCAGACACAGTTAGAGAAGAGGAAATAATAGACATTTCTTTCTT
>JANCMA020074162.1:0-15567 GCA_024336925.2 Zoanthus solanderi | reverse complement strand
TTTTCTCCTTGTTGTTAGTAAAAATAATACATTTTCTGACGGCAAGGAGACGGTCAAATTCCCAGAGGAGGCGGCTCATTGAGCCGGCTGCCGGCCCATTTTGAGAAGGCTGCACGTACTGAGAAAATTGAGAAATAGAAAAAAACTAACGAGACACTTTAAGTTGACATCGTGATTAGCCTTCTGGGATATACAGTGAGACGAGAGGTTTGGCTACTAAGACAGACAAACTGGTAACAGTGAATACTGTGTGGTATATAAGTATATAAATGATCTTCGTATCACTTTGTTTACCTTCTTGAAGCTTATTTGGTTCCATTATAAAACTCTAATTGGTAGTTGCTGTTGACAATGATTATGGTTGCCATTAGTGCCGAACCCTGATGGAGTTTCAGTTATCACTCTTGCTCCAATATTCAACAACTTTATTTCACTTTCACCAACAATAACAACTTGAAAATATACTTAATAAAGGTTGATAAAGTACAGTGAAATTACTAGAGATAACAAAACATTTAAACCTTTCCTGCTAAGTGACCGCTCGTCCAAAGATCCATAGGGTGCCCAGAAATTTCGCACATGGAACCTGTAGCGATAGTAAACTTAGAATAGTTTTGTACACAGTAATCCTCAGTCTGATGCTAAGTCAAGCAATTCCGTTGCTATAGGTACGATTTATTTAATAATAAAATAGGAATAATTGAAATATATTAGAGCATATTTAATTGTTCCTAATGTTTTATGTTTGGTTAGATTAAAGACAGTGTATTTTGAAAGGTAAGGTTAACTGAACTATTAATCAGTTCCAATCTATTTAATTATTTGTTATTTGTATTGTAAATTTCCTAGGTGGTATAAACAGTAAGCTGATTGATTTATTGATTGAGTGATTGATTACGTTGACTTTCATTACTATTTTTCTCATCAAGTTTTTCTTGTAATTAAAACTTCACGGTAAACTAAGATGGGCTATTTTTTCCCCTCACCTTAGAATGAGAAGAGCAGTAGTTTGCCATCAATCACCGCGTCTCTGCGACAAAAGCTGAAACAGTTACGTTTTATTGGCCGCATTGTAGGTGTTGCTATCTGTCAGCGAATGCTACTCAATCTTCACTTGTCGAAGCCGTTTTTAAAGCAGGCAAGTTAACCTCTTTTCACTACAGAAAATAATTGGTACTAGTGCAGTATTTAGTCCCTTACACCAAGCTCCGTGTACCAGTATCAACACGTACGTGATTTATTGACGTAGAGGTCCAGATCACTGTTCTTCACGATCTCCCTTAATGGTGAAACCATTGTCAGCATACAAAACCTAGGTCGTGGTGTTTTACAACCCAAAGCGACCACGAGCTACCATAGTAAATGATTATTGTTAAGTCATGATTCTCCTCTTGCTCAAATGTCTTTATCAATTGCTTAACTTTTTCATAAATATAAATTTCGTCTGTGACAATAATAATGATGACATTAACAAACATTAGTTATGCCTCAAAATTGGCCTTTGAAGAAAGGAGTGATAGCGTCGGACAAGTTTGATTTTGCAAAGGTTTCCGATATTGTTACAAGGGACACAATTTTGGTACCCTGGGCATTTAGTCAGTGTCCGTTTAAAAAAAACACATTTTCATTGCCGTTTACAGGAGCGCGAAAATCGTTGATTTGGATGACACTTGGTCAACCTTGCTGTTTCTTGAGGCGTATTATATAAAGAATTTAAAACCAAGAAAAAACGAAGGCCAGGAAGCTTCCCAAGATCTTGAACTATTCTAAGTTTGAAGTATAAATAACTGCTCTTCTTTGACATTATTGACTTAAATAAAGTCGAAATATTGTTGAAATCAGAAACTCTTTTTAATCCAAAACTTGGATTAAACTAAGATCACAATGGTTTCTTTTCTCTGTTTGGTAATCATAATGACGTGTTTTAAACTGTCAGATCGAAATGGCTTTTTGTTTCCCTTGAGTTGTTATAAGAAGATAGAATAAACTGCTGTGTTCTTGACTGTAATAGCCGTCGAAAAAGTCTGCTGATTTGAATTATTTTATACAAAAGGACTAGGACCCTGCAAAACAGGTGAATGACAGTTGCCTACCAAGTAACGATCCCAGAAGACTTTTGCAAATAAACTGTGCCCAGGTTACCATTCGTTCTAAAAAGGCCAATTACATATTGTGAGCTAAATATCATAGCACACAATTACATGCATATGTACTGGAAGTGGTATCTCCCATGATGTTCATCATTTTTACCTTTTCAGGTTCTTTGCATTCCCCTCTCTCACCCAGAGGATTTGGGCTCGTTTGACCACCAGCTGCACAAAAATGTAGTAACCTGGGTTCTAGAAAACACTGTAGAGAACCTCGATCTCTCGTTTAGTATTAATGTTGTTAACCCATGGAATAATAAAACAATCACCATTCCTCTTGATGGCGATGTAGATAAAAGTTTGGACGACTCAAATAAGGTAAAATGATAAAAGTTTATTAATTGTTACATACTGTGTAACTATATAAAATGTTTTTTGATTGGGAGAGGTAAATTATAATTTATTTTCCTATGATAAAAGTTACATGTTAATATAGTTCCTGAAGTTTAAGGAGCTTGTTTTTGTGTTAAGATTCCAACAAATGTTTAATCTGCTCCGGTATTGCATTTTACCCCTAACAAACTAATACTTACAAATTTTTGTTGTTTTTTTTTCTCAGATAATTAATTGGTTTTGGTGATTTTGAAATTCAAAGTAAGACAAATTCTACCTCCCACTTCAGTCAGACGAAACTTTTTTTACAAACTTTTAATGTTTAGCTCGTTAATGTTTATGTTTGTTTGTTTTACATTTCTCCTTCAATATATTTAAAAAATCATGGTTTTTGTAATAACTTTTATGGTTTCAAACAATCGAATTGGTAAAAACATAATGCAAAGATTTTAAATCTTGTTTGTTTCCGTTTAGTGTGGGTAATTTTACAGTTTAGATAGATAACTGTTAATTAGCTGGGACTATATACTTTAGGACAGCACGCTGGAAGAAGTTTATAATCAGGTTATAATCTTTTTCTGTTTCAGAGCGATTATGTGAAGCTTGTTTCACAATTTAAGTTGGAAAAGTCAATCAAAGATGAAGTCATAGAGTTTGCCGGCGGCCTTAATGAGGTTAGCCACTGTTCTTCATGAAATTGAGATCAGTCTTTTTTATGACGTTAAATATCACTTTACTTCATAAGATTAGGATTCAGTTTACTTCATGATGGCAGGTTTCACTGTACTTCATGATGTTAGGAATCAGTGTTCTTCATGACGTTAGGAATCAGCGTTCTTCATAACGTTAGGAATCAGTGTTCTTCATGACGTTAGGAATCAGCGTTCTTCATGACGTTAGGAATCAGCGTTCTTCATGACGTTAGGAATCAGCGTTCTTCATGACGTTAGGAATCAGTGTTCTTCATGACGTTAGGAATCAGTGTTCTTCATGACGTTAGGAATCAGTGTTCTTCATGACGTTAGGAATCAGCGTTCTTCATGACGTTAGGAATCAGCGTTCTTCTTGACGTTAGGAATCAGCGTTCTTCATGACGTTAGGAATCGGTGTTCTTCATGACGTTAGGAATCAGTGTTCTTCATGAGGACAGGAATCACTATATTGCACTGTTTGATACTCGCCGCTCCTAATAGACCCTACATATCCTTCACAAACATGATAACCCAGCCCAGCCATCTCCATTTTCTCGCTTTGACAATTGTGATAATATCCCTCATGCCAGTCCTTTTGGTACAGTGTACTGTTTGATAATCGCTGCTCCCAATAGACCCTCCTTATCCTCCTCAAACATGATTTGTGGAAGACAGAGAGCCGATGACTATAACTATCTTTCTATATATGCCTCCAACACTCTGCCCCATACATCCAAACGACAATCCAAACCTACTTCCTCGTTTGCCAAGCTAACTTGTGCGCCTGATCTCTTTTTAGCATCACCTCATTAATTTCTTAATCTACAGATGAGCTTTTGCGTATCTTAACTTCATTGCTTTCACGAGTGCATGTCTTTCTAGTACTTCGAGAAAATTCCGATGGAAGTGATCCGTTTTTTCATTTGCGTCGTCAGTTAATGAAATTTCTTGCCACGGGATTCGCGCAAGGTCATCTGTTAGACATTTAGATTGATATTGCTTGTAGCTTCTAATGATAATGAAGATAGGCGGTGTTTTTATTTATTTTAAGTTGCAATCCAACTGCTGGAATAATAGTATTAAAAAAAAAAAAGTTTTAGCATAATATTATACCTGTAAAACAAAATTCTGTGGTTTCATGGTTGGTTTCATGCAGTTAAGCAATATTAAGTGCTCTTCTGATAGCGAAAAATGCGACAATGAATGCACGCCGTGTGCTCCCGAAGTTTATCAACTCATTAAACAGAACCGTCAAAGTGAAGCGCAAATATTAATTACTATATTTAAACCATATGACCTTGCCGTTATTCAGGTTTTTTGTTATTGTTATGATTGTAATCATACACATGAAAAAATTACTTGATTCTAATTGGTCAACAGCAGTGCAGTTACTTTGTAATTCTGTACAAAAAAAGTGTGATTCCATGCAGAATTTTGTAATTTCGTGGAATTACAATCTCAAAGCTAATAAGCCAATCAAAATTTAGAAGTTTCTGTGACAACGATGGAGGCATGAGTTTTCCGTGCACGCATGGATTGTCACAAGCTAATTAATAAGCCAATCAAAATGCATGGGTTTCTATGATAACGATGGAGACAAGAATTATCCGTGCACGCATGGATTGTCACAAGCTAATAAGCCAGTCAAAATGCAGGAGTTTCTATGACAACGATAGAGGTATGAATTGTCCGTGCATGCATGAATTGTCACGTTGTCACTGTCAAGTTTTGCTTTTTCACCGCCATTTTTTTTATAATTTTTTCAGTATATGATTAACATGTAATCGAACCTTTTACTCGTTCAATATGGAATTAATTTGCATTTGTGTGTTTTAAAAAGCTTAAATTTTGATTCTTTTAAAAACACACTCGTGTAAATTATTCCATATTAAACTTGTAAAGGTTTGATTACATAAACAAATTCGACAAGCGAACCAACAATTAAGGGGAGGATCATTTGATTTTTTAGTGCGGAGGGGGTGGTAGATTTTGAAAAAAAATTCCTGCAACCTTAGGAGAAAAAAATATCGTGCAATATAGAGAAAAAAATATCGTGCAATATACAGTCGAGAAAAAAAAAATTCCAGCAAGGAAAGCACCCAAGCAAAAGAATTCCAACATTGGGCGGAAAAAATCTAACGCTGCACTTATATTAATTTACGGGGGAAAATATCTTGCTTGTTCCCCTGGAATATCTTACACGGTTATTCTGATGTAAATAAAACTATATCAAAATTAGAAAATGTTTAAAAGGGCATAAATTAAGTATAAGAAAGGTTGACAAACAGCGACAATAAATAAATTTTAAAAACTATATTTCGATCGGCCACACCAATCGAAATAAGGTTATAAGGATATTTTACATAAACACGAGTTATATATATATTGGGAAAAAGAAATATGATATGTAAATATGTCAAAAAATATGTAGTAAATAAATCCATTTCATTAATTTCGAAACTTTTTTTTACTAAGATGGAATTTTAATAAAAGAAATAAAGTTTGACTTAATATTAATGATTTTTTTACAGATCTGGTACTGAAGATGCCGATCGTTTGGCCCAAAGGTCGATATGGGCTGCCTATGACAAGAAGTGGGTGCCCAGAGCCAGATAAGGGCCCGAAACGTTACCAGTGGAACAGCGGGTGGAGATTCCAGGACTCCGCTGACTTACACGCACTGTAAGTGTTAAAACTTCCGGTATAGTGGCCTGTTATTGCGGAAGTTACTTGGAGGCGGTGGAAATGCTGTTTAACTTCTAGCAAGAATTGTGCCGGTGGAATCTTGCATGAGACATAAATATATACTAGACCTTTGTTAGCTGTATCGACAATCCTATTCAACATGACTTACGTATGTTTAATTTTTTGATTTAAAGAAGGCTTACACAATTAATATGCAGTGCCTCTTTATCTTGAGGCTGGATTTAGTGTTGCCTCAAGATAGAGGAGGTACTGCATATTAATTGGTGTAAGCTTTTTTTAAATCAACAGGTTAAACATACTAACCTGAAGCCTTATTATTGTAGTATTTGTGTAAGCTTTCTTATTAGTATTTAAGTAAATTACTCTTCACTACAAAATTTGTTTCCACTCAGTCTTGTGTTACTTTGATGATGGCAGTTGTAACTGCTAAAACCGGCGATTTGCGCATGAGCATAATAATTATTTCTTTAACCGATCAGTGTCCGTCAGCCCGAGAAGCCCAAGCACATCGAGATTGATTATGATTCCTACGATAATGTCAACGCCTCTTTCTGCACCAAGACACAATTAAACTGGATTTCTGCTGATCCCGATGGGGATGTGTATGAGAGGCCCTGGAGCCGAGGACGTTACTGCGTTTACAAGAAGGGAGAAGCGTGCCCAACAGGTATACAATTACTGAATTAGATCAATTAGGTCTAGAAACTCTGTCTTCTCTTTTAATGGCAGATGTTAAACAAAATCATCAAAGTGATCAAAGTGATGAGTGACGTCATCATCGTCTTCAAAGTGGTGATTGACATCATCTTTGTTATTAAAGTAACGATTGACGTCATCGGCATCATCAAAGTGATGATTGAAAGCATCTTCGTCATCAAAAAGATGACTGACAGCATCATCGTCACTAAAGTGATGATTAAGGATAAGTTATTAAAGTGATGATTGACATCTAAGGCGTCATCAGAGTGATGTTTGACATCATTGTCAAAAAACAATTATGCAGTATTAATCATTGTTGTCGTTGTTATTCTCACTCGTAACCATCACCACAGCAAATGTTCTCATTACTAATACCATGGCTATTGTCGCTACCATTATTAAAGTAAAATTATCATTATTATTATTATTATCAATAAGTATAGGAAATCGCATGAATGCGAGTGCATTTCTTAGTTTATGGGCGCCAGTGATGTTTTGCAAGATCATTTGATTTTTTGTCTTTTATATTCTTAACCATGATTTAATGGATACTTTTGCTCATACTCTTCAAGGTATTTTGATTGTTTTCTTTTCGTTGTTCAATATTTTTTCGGTTTGACAAAGCAAAAAGGACTAGCTGCCAGCCATTTTGTTTTTCAGTTTGCAATACATCCGTATCAAGTTCTATAACGAAAATGCACTCCAAAACCTGTTTATGCATTCCAAGAAGAAACGAGATATTTTGCTGAGAATGTACTAAATTATGATCTCATTTCATCTGTTTTTCTTCTAGGGTTTGCAGAAAGTTTTATTTATTGGAACGACCAGAGGGGAATTGTGACCAGGGGGAATGACCAATATGGCTCTCTTCCCCAGGGGGAGTACTCTAAAAAGACAACAAAAATGTATTTCTGTTGTCGTGCAGATGGATTCAGTGAAAATGAAATTTTTCTACCAACAGGTAAATTTAATTGTGGTAGTATTAATCGTTACGAGAATATATTAACTATAGTGAAAACTTGATGCTGCTGGCTAGTTTACTATCAGGCTAAATCCTTTACGAGCTTAGTGGTCCGTAGAGTCGACATTTATCTCCGGTTATCTTTTTGTGAAGCGGATGAGTCTTTTACTCCCTTCCTGGACGGGGCGCTAATCTATTGCAGGTTCGCTCCCAGCAGATGCTGGTACTCATTTACCTTCCCCGGAAGGATGAAAAGATGAGTTACGCTACAATGGAGAAAAAGATCGTCTATTGGCTCAATCTCAGCAGTGCTGGGGATCAAACCCGCGACCTAGTGTTAAGAAGGGAGAGATCTTACCAACTGCCCTGAAATGATAATCATCAAGTTTAGATAGCACATACGTGCTAGTAGATACTTGAAGGCACTAAAATGGATACTAATTAACTTCTACGGGAGCCTTTTTACCCTATTTAAGGTAGATTTTAGGAGCAACACCTGCTACCAACGTGGCCTTAGAGCCCATTTTAGTGGCTTCAAGTTAGCTTCTAGCACGCATGCGCTATCTATACCTGTTTTTACTATATAAGAGGGCTGAACAAGACAGGTAACCCTTATACTTGTATGCACCAAGGGTTACAGCAATTAGTTGTTTTGGACCCACATACCCCTTTCACCATCGATCTTCAGCAGAAACCTCTTCGGCCCTTATTTGTCGACTGCATGAATAAAATTAAGTGGCGCCAGACCATTTCATTGTCGGAGGTGGTGTCAGTTTGAAATTTGGCGGCACTCACTGCCTTGACTGAAAACAGTTCTAAGTCTCTTTTAGCCAAACTGAAAACGATGCTTTATTGTGCTACGTACAGCAGACCACTAACTCTATTTGTGCAGTAGAACCTTTCCCCGAAAGATATTAAACAGTTTTCTCTCCATGTCGCCCGTTTCAAAAAGTCAAATGGTGTTCAGTCTTCCTTCCGTACTCTCACATTCTTTACAGTTTTTCTACCGTTCTTTGATCCTTTCGTTCTTTAGCACAATGAGTTAGCTAAATCCATGCATTACTACTTCCTACTCTTTTTGTAATAATTTGTTTTTCAAAATACAGATCTGCGAATCGCTCTAAAATCAACATCTTTGAAATCTCAAATATATGCAATTAAACATATCAAAAAAAAAATTTCAATTTCTGTTTTTTTAAGCCACTCACATCAAAGCTTAACTAGCCAATCAGCAATGACGACACGATAAAAGTTATCCACTGACCCAACCTCGTTCTCAGGGCTTTTCCCTATGTGGTGGGTGGGGTCGGGAAAAGATCTGGGAGCGAGGTTACGACTGATTTTTTCACTTTGACTTGATAACTATTACTACTCAGGAAGTCGAAATATAAGCCACCAATATCAGTCCTTCTCATGATTAGCTTAATAAGCCGGACGATCTCTCACAGCGTTCACCACTCATGGTTAACAACTATCCCCCAAAGGGGAGGTGGATAGTGGTGGATATATATCTAGCACTAGGCCCCGACCCTGAGGGGGATAGTTGTTTTAGTATTTACCAAAATAATGGGATAAAAATACACTTTATTTTCAAAGAAACAATACAATCTAAACCTATTTTCTATTTTAGTACGCGTGCTTTCTGTCATTTTGACTTCCGCCTCAAAATTTACTAATAGTCGTCATATCGCGAGTTATAGGAGCCAATCAGAGCTCGCGAAAATGGACATCGGTTGCTTTGGTAAATACTAGAATACAATACAGAATATATAGCACTAAAGTACACTATCTCACCTACCGTGCATTGTAATACATCCATTCCATTTGTATCCTTTTAAAAAGCTCGCTGAGAATGTAATTACTTCTTACCTTACGCAACCTGTCATTGTTGGACGGAAGGACGTGAGCACGACTTCCTTGCCGAGAACTCGTGCTAGGTTTTCGAACATCACATGACAAGAAGTTCTTTCCCAAACTTAGTTTTTTACAAGTGCACTCAAATGGTTTCTCAACCTCCACAGGGTCTGGCAATTTGTAAAACAAGCTGTCCTGTGGGCGCAACCTTGAAACAAGATTTATATTTTAGTTTATCTGAACACTTATACCTAAAGTTAAATCCCTAAACAAGCCTGCTGGCCCATGTAGCCAACGCTAGACTTGAGTAGATTGTGCTCGGCAACTTTTGAACAACTTTTGGTGTTTGGAAAAACTTTTTTTTTGATTCCAGCAACTTCCAGCAACTTTTGGATTTCGAAGCAACTTTGTATTGATTTATCTTATAAAAATCACATTTGAAAGGAAACATCAAATTCTGTAAAAAAAACATCGATGCTAAGCAGGGTTACGGAGTGTCTAGTAGCAACTTTTTGTGGTTTTTCGCAAATTTTTAGCAACTTTTTGAGTTTAAAAAGAACAAAATTAATTCTTATGATGTTGGGAGCACAATCTATTCAGGCCTAGCCAACGCTTAAGTCCGGTTTCTGTGTTAGGCCTGCTGGTATATTCGATTGCACAATGTCCCAGCATGATTATACAGATACAGAATAAAAAGATAAATTTAATACTGCGAGTAGTAAAGCAAGATTTTATTGCACGTCGTCTATTTGGGGAAGATAATGGCCGTTTTTATACTAGAGACGGCTAAGACGTCCAGATGACCTTAAGCTCCTAAGACGTTCTAAACTTTTAGTACAAAGTCGAGAAAAAATGCAGACGGCTTACACGTCTGACGGCTAAGACGTCTAAAGTTAAGGACATCAAAACGATGCCCTTATCGTCGACCTTATCTTGCCAGACGGCTTAGCCGTCAAGTATAAAGACGAGACGCCCAGAAAAAGACGGCCTTGCTAACATGAAACCGAAGCTCGATGCACAAATCCGAGTGTTGACTAGTCATGTAATTTTCCGCCTAAATGTCATTCTCGTACTCAGACCCCACTCGTGATATCTCACCAAAGGCTGTCAATAAGGCCATCTCGTCTTTTTACTAGACGTCCTTAAAAATTATACGTTAAGGTCATCTAGACGTCTTAGTCGTCTCTAGTATAAAAACAGCCATTGGTCAATTTTTAGAACTATTTTCCCAAAAAAACCCTCTAAAACAATATTGTTGCTCATGTTTAACTATCTGTATCTTTACCTACAAATATCACTGAAACTCTCGGTCTTTACAGGCATTTTTACAGGGAAAAAATCAATGTAGGAAATTCGCGATTCACTTCTTAGAACCTTTATTATTTAATTGCCTTAATTCTGATAATGTATCTCTTTTTTAAGACCAATTTCAAAACAAGTATTTTTTAATTGAGCTAAATTATCTTTGTCATCCGAAAATATTCTTGTTGTATACTTAAGTTCATTTTTTGTGCTTTTTTAAACTAAACTATTCTTAATCTTCAAGAATACGCCCGATAGCCAATATACAAAAACTGCGGCCACATCCCTTACAAACCTTTTGAGTTCTTTGGTATTTCCTTGCCTATTTTTAGCTACTATTATTATGTATATAGAAATATAGGAGCAGGCGTGTAGCACAGTTGCGCTGTCTTCTGTGCTGGAAGTCCCCAGTTCGATTCTTAGTGACTCCAACGTCTGTTCCGTGTAGCTGTAGCTTTAAATACCCGTAAAATGGAGCACTGACAGAGGAAGGGGGTAAAGGGCGCACCGTTGGCTTCCACTGATAACAGTTCTATGAACTGACGGAACTACCGACGTTAAATAAAGAAAACTTTACCTTTTATGTATAAAAAGGAAAAATAATAGAATAATATGAATAAGAATTTAAGACCTACCGGTATGTCGATGTAATAGCCCCATTGTAGTCGTCTGTGGAGATACCGTTGTTATTGCCACAGACCCCCTCTGTGTTCTCACGGTCATCGCCGGGAACCGTAATCTTTACATTCAAACCCCATTTGTAGGCTTTCATTTCCACCTCTGCTCCAGAGCGAAATTTCATCTGTAAACATGACAGTACTTTCATTAAAATTTCCCAACACATACTACTTCTAATTAATTACGTTTCAGAAGGAAAACAAAGCAGCGAAGCTTAATGCTTATGACTCTGAAATCACACATTATTGATATCAATACTAGCTTGTAATAATCTTGACGGCCTATATAGTGGTAATAATGTTGGCAAGCTCCAAAGTCGATTTAATGGCTGATTGGCTGGCAATTTTGTGAACACGTACTACCTAGAACAGCGGCAACTTAAAAATTAAAGTTCTCTTTGGATTAAATTTTAGCATCAAAAAAAAAACTTTATCGGCAACCAGATCACATCTATTCTCTAGAAATACAAAGTCTTTATCTCACTGCTTTATAAAATAACACATTCCATTCAGCTATCAGCACTTCAATTTCTAAGAATAACGGTAGTAATAATTATTGCATTCGACGAAGGAAAACGCATCCTAATCTTGCAGTTGCGTGCGGGCTCAGGCTTGATGCTATCCTGCTTTGAGAATTTTCGTACGGGCGACAGTCTTAAAATGCCTCGATTTCATGCGACCGTGGTGTATTGCTGACTAATATCGATCAGCTTCGTTTTTCTACGTCGTCGGTGTGGTTGTCTTTTGGAGGTGAGTGAAAGTTTTTTGATTTGTTTTAAAAGCTATCGCACAGAAATATGAGTGGAGTTATTTATCAAAACATCAAAAAGTTGTGTAGTGATGTATTTTCTAGGAAAGAAACGTTGTGTTTCATGTCGAACTCGATGCCGAACACCCCATCGAACGCACTCCCCTAATTTCCAATTATTACTAGTTATAGATAATATTCTTTTTTAACTTAGGTTTACAAAACTCAGCTTCGCTTCGTGCATTATTCAAATTTCGCGTTCATTGTTTCGCCAGCTCGTAGGTGTATTTGTAAACAACTGAAAGTAACTTACCTTTTAATATGCAATCTGAGTTCACTGCATTACAAGGCGCGATACATGACTTAACGAGCTTGAAGCAAGGGTTTAAAGAAACAAAACTCTTTCAATTAAATAAGTACATTATTAAAATGGCGTAAGTTCAAATAGAACAAAATAAAAATGACAAAAAGCTCTACATGAAGATAGATTAACAAAATAGAATTTTTTTAGGAGCAAGTAGCGAAGCATTCCATGAAATTTGACAAACCGTAAAAAAAAATTAACAAATTACCTTGTTTTAGAGCTCATCATCAGTCCTTTGGAAAGTAAGGTCAATGTTTTAATGAACATTGAAAGAACTCAATCAGTATTTGAAATGTTTCATACGTCGTCGTTCTCGACGATAAACATGGCCATGTTGTCCGATAAAAAAGTCTGGAAACAGCATATTTTCGCTTCTAAGTTTTTGTCACCATAAAACAAAACCAATTTTAATAATTGTAAATGCGGTATTCAGTAAATCTGGGAAAGGGTTGAATTCCGTTTTAAAACATCAACCAAAAAAACCGATCAGAAATGGCGAAAACTGCTTCACAAAAAACCCAAACTTCAAACTTGTTTAAAAGGCGGGAAAATTCTGGACGTGCGCCAAAAAGCCCGCCAAATTAAATAACTTGAGTTTATTTGATAAATGACAAGTTTCGCTGAAATAAAAGCTCAATAAAAAAAAAAAAAAAAAAAAATCAAGAAACAAAGGCTACGGTTTAAAACAGGACGGTCTTGCCGGTTAGTGACAGATAAACCGAAATCACGTGATCGATTTTGACCAATTGCGCGCGCGGATTATTTACAGTGAACTAAGGTTTCTTATTGTATTGTGTTTAGCCACGCACCATGTAAGTTGTATAACAACCAGGTGTTTTATCCCTCAGGATTTCCACATCTCCTTTAAATTCCGGCTTTGATTCCTTGTGCACTTTTGGAGCCCCATTACACATATCCAAGGTAATCACGTGATTGTTTTCACGCACTGCTATTGCACAGTTACAAGTCACTGACCAACATTTCCAAGTCTTGGCTTGAACCTAGGTATATAAATTGTAATACGCTACATTTTGTTACCTGGTCACTGCAAAAACTACTTTAAAAGGTTGACTTCCTTGTTTGAGTACAAGTTTAGGTTGTTAATAATAAACAAGTTTAGGTCGTTAATAAACAATGAACAATAAATTAACGAAGGACTGAACAATGTCTTTAAACTACAGAATCAATGAATAAGATTTGCGATTGAAATTGAAAAGACATTTTGGTCTTTTCATTTACCGTATAGCAAGAAATCGTTGTTCTCTAGATAGTTATAATGTTAACGATTCATAAATTCTCTGTAAAACTTCAGTAACTTCGTAGGAACAGGATTTAACATATCGGAGTCATAACACTGCGCACTTTTCTTACTCGGTATAAGTAACTGGGGTACAAATATGGTAATGGGGGAAAACGATAAATAAGGAACTTCCTACAGACGCTTTTCAATCTTGATTTCTAAATTAAGCTTGATTAACTTTGTTCGAGCTCGAGTTTTAGTTTTTTAAGTTTGAGTTGTAAGTCAAGTTTGGATAACTAGTTTAATTCCAGCTTGATTTCATTTCGAGCTCGAAAACTTGTAGTACTGGAAACTCAGGATTTTATTAGCTCTATTTTGAATCAAGCTTGATTGCACGCAATTTTTTTTTTTTTGAAATGGTCTACATAGCAGAAAATTTACCAAACATTTCATAAAAAATACGACTTTTTTATTGCAAACATGTTTCGGCAGTACTACTGCCATCGTCAGTGCAACTAATTGCATATTGATAAGTGAGAAGAATATAATTGGAAAAAAAAATGTTAAAATTGTTATTCAGAAAAAACAAAAGAAAACTGACAACTATAAGAACAGTTTAAGAGTAACTTGCTTGACTTGGCTATTCAGACTGGGATTTTCACGTTTTACATGAATAGCCTCTTTTATTTTAAGTGAAAATTCGTGTTTTTTATGAAATGCTTGGTAAATTTTCTGCTATGTAGATCAGTTGGAAATAGCACTAGTATTCATTTGGGATCATTTCTTTGTCATTTTTAGGGGCCAAAGACAGTTACTTGCAACAGTTTTCAGGAACCATGTACAAAAGGAAAATGCACATTCATGAATATGTTTAATATAAGCCAAGTTCACACCTTGCTTAATTATTAAAATGGTTAATTTACTTACTGAAATATTTCTTTTATTACAAAGATATTGATCTTTCCTATAACACGTATCTATAACTGCAAAAACTTTCTGAAAGTAAAACGGATGAATGTATAACATAAGTTAGAAGGTTTTGTTTAATTTTATGTTTTAATACAGTCATGTAAATACATAGCAAGTGATTTGTTTTAATTACAAGCTTGCAAATTTTATGGATAAGCAGTTTTTTAGCACAAAAATATAGCAACATTGAAGAATGTTAATAGTTGCCTTTGTATGATTTTATAGCCAACCGTAGTTCTTAAATAAAAGTGATAATTTCTGCAACCAAGATTGTTTTATTGTGTAATGTTTTAACTTATTTGATGTTTTAAATATAACAATCATAATGATATCTCCCTGAGTGGTACTTTTCAGCGTAATGCTAAAAATCTCTTCTAGTAAAAAACAAGGGTGCTTTTCAATGTAATGCTTAAAATCCCTTCTATTAAAAAACAAGGTGTTTTTCAACATAATCATGCTAAAAATCCCTTCTAGTAAAAAACATGGGACCCTGCTTTTCAGTACTAAAAATCCCTTTTAGTAAAAAAACATGGGATCATGCCTTTCAGAGTAATGCTGAAAATCCCTTCTAGTAAAAAACAAGCTAAGGGTGCTTTTCAACGTAATGTTTAAAATCTCTTCTAGTAAAAAACAAGGGTGCTTTTCAACATAATTATGGCAAGCCGATTGTAGCAAAATTCAATCTCTAAAATATTCCTTTAATGTAATAATTTTTTATTCAATCCAAACCTCAATTTTTCATTCAATCCAATCCTTTGGTTTTTTTTATTCAATCCAATCCTGAATTTTTTATTCAATCCAATCCTTTTTTTTTTATTCAATCCAATCCTGAATTTTTTATTCAATCCAATCCTTTATTTTTTATTAAATCCAAT
>JANCMA020074161.1:0-25914 GCA_024336925.2 Zoanthus solanderi | reverse complement strand
ACCAATATTGCAGTTAATACTGAATTGCATTGGTATAATAAGAGACTAAAAAAATATATAATGCGATAGTAAAAAAATGATAAAATTGGAAATATAAAATCGAATAATAAAAATTACAAATATTGAATTGACGATTGAATAAAAGTATTTCTAAAACGGTCAGTCCTATAACTAGGCTCTATGAATAGACGTTTGTTTCTTAAAGAGTGTCTGCAATTAACATTAAAAGCAGGAAGCAGGCAGAATAGTTTATGGCTTGGATCATTAACAATGTTCGTGAAAATTTTCTCGCACGATGCCTGTTGACGACTGGCGAGGGACGATAAGCAAGAGGTATTAAGTCTTTCGCTGTAAGAGAGACGAGGACTGCAGATGATAGTGAGGGCACGTTTCTGGATCTGCTCAATATCATCACTGAGGTATTTGGGTAGAGCATAGTGATAGACTGGTGATGCAAATTCAACCACACTACGGATACACGAGCAGTAGAAATTTACCATGTCTGGAGTTGAAACCTTAGCACGTTTAAGTTGCCTCAAAAAATACATACGTTTAGATGCTTTCTTCACAGCGTGTTTTATTGTTTTTCGGCATGTTTAATATTTTATACTATAAGCAGATTTGTTCTGAAAAGAAGTGCATATCAAAAACTTATTTAAATATCGTTCTCAGCTCAGAACTTGGCTAGAGCAAAATTTAAAAACGTCAAGTGAACCACGATTATTAGAGTTTCGTGAAATCAATAAGAAAATACTTTTTCACAGTTTGCACCTTCCATTTTAAATAATGGTACCTTAATATAAAGGGTTATGGGCTTTTCAAAGAAGAGGAGCTTATGTAAACTATACAAACTGTTTCAAGCACTAAAGCCCAATGAAGAAGAAGTACCGGTAAATGAAATTCTATTCATTAACTTCAAGTACTTTCAGGTGCAACCTTGTAAGAGGAAACATCTTGGTTCTTCGATTTTATGCTTTTGATTTTGCCAATCTTTTATAGAAAAATTATCCAAATTTATCAAGTTACTAATTTATTTTTGTTACTAGTTAATTTTTATACATAGTTTTAGCTATAACAACACGAGTTTTTGACTAAAATACATTACAATAATTACTTTTTTCCCTTTTATTAGTTGGCGAGCTAAAGAGCCCCATGATATTGTGATCGAGTGTGAGAGACTTTCCCTGGAATCATTAGATGATGGTGGCTTTAACATGTCATGGGCTTATCGGCAGAGTGTCCTGGATCTAAATAATGTTGATAAGTCGGGTAATGATGCAAATGCCCAAGTTTTTAATTCATCAAGATTAAAAGAAAGGAGAGTGTCAGACAGTGCTACGCAAACTGGTAAGTCACTCCAGTTTGGAGACAGCGGAGTTGAGTCTGCTGGTGCAGTCATATCAGCTGAAGATTTAACTTCATCCTGGAGTCCAGCATTAATTTGTGGATTGTGTACTCCACCATCCTCGCAGATGTCACCATCAGCTAGCCATCTGGAGCTGTCAAAGTCAATAACTTTTGACCAATCACAGTGTAGTACTCCAGCAAAGACACAAACACCTGGTGAATCACCAACACCGTCATTGGCTGGAGATATTTCTTATTCGATTGTATCTCCTAAAGAAAAAATAGTCTCACCAGAGAAAGACTTTGGAGGTGGGAATGAAGTTGTTGCTGAACCTTCGAGAACAGCCAGCAGTGATAATACTCTTCCCAAAGACCTTATTTATGCCTTATTACAACACACCAAGAAAACGAATTCTTCACCTTCAGCTGATCAAAGAACTTCCACTCCAAAACTTTCATTAATAAAAACAGAAGCAACAGAAGTTGGCTGTCATGTTGTAGAGGATGATTCAAAACCATATGATACTGCAGCGTCGGATAATCACAAATCTGACATTATAGTTGAAGCAATAAAAGATACAAAAGCAATGGAAACTATAGGTTGTAGCTGTGAGTTACAAGAACATCAATCGATGGATGAAACAGGGGATCTTGGTAAAGACCATTTGTGTAGTACTCTTGGTTGTTATGGAGTGGAGCAACTTACAGGGGACCCTGTGTCAGAGAGGTGTCCTTCAGGTAAAACGCCACAAGAAATGCTGCATGAGGAAACAGCAGGTCATGACAGAACAGAAACTTTCCCCTTGCCTAGTATAGATAAAGAAACAAAAAACTTAAACAATAAAACATTTGGTGAGCTGTTGCCTGATTGCTCATCATTAAGGGCAGATAATAAACATACAGAACCTTCAAATGCAGTCTGCAAAGACCAAACAAATTGGATTGAAAATAAATCAACTGAGAACTCATTTGATGATGCCTACAAATCATGCTTGGAGGCTGGCATAATGCCCAATTCAAGTACCTTTCATATTTCATCTTGGCCCTGGAAGAGTTCTCATGACACTTCAGCACTGGAGGATAATGGAACAAGTGGTAAGGTGTACCCTACAACATCTCCTTTGGATGTTCTTGACACATTTATCAAGCTAGGTGCTGGAATTCATATGGATGAAATTGCAAGGTACTAAATATGTTGTTGTTTTACACACTCCGCAAACTTTGACAAAGTAGTTATATTAAAACATTTTTTTAGTTTGCTTGCAAAGTCACTGTTGCTGTTTAAAAAATCAATAGTTGAACTTGATTTAAGCATAACATTAAGAATAACATTTTTGTTCACCAAAGATTAACTTACTCTCCTTAATATATTTAAATATAATTACAAGTAGAACATCTTGGATGACTGATGCTTTATGTGTGATAGGACAACTATGAAACAGCGAAGTTAATTGGTAGAATCAGAATACCTAGAGCATTCAGAACACTAGCAGGCTAACTATAACTATGCACAACCCAGACGCCTGAAACAACTAAAGCAAGCAGAATACCTAGGACAAAACACGTAGAACAACCAGAACAACGACAACCAGAATTCCAATACAACAAGAAAACCTAACTGAAGCGACTAGAGCAACTACAAAAAATTAGCAAAAGCAACCAGAACATCTTCGACAGGAATAACGTGTAGGACAATAGGATATCCAGAACAACTAGAGCAACTAGAACAACCAGCTTCTTGAAAGCAGGGCTAAAATAACCAAGGGTTAGTAAAAATTAAAAGTCAGGTATAAAAGTTTTAAAAGCAACAGCATTTTATTGCCTTGCACTTTGGATACTCTGAAACGAAGAGGCTTTATAAACTAAAGAAAGAAAACTCGGATTAAAATTAAACCACAGGTTATTGCTGATCTACCTTCAGACAACTGGGTCCAAAATAAGATAGATGCTTTATTAATACTATTCCTTACGTGCTTTTCAACGATAAATTTACAACACTATAAAATGTAATAGAAATGGCTGGACATCAGTGCAAATTTCTTTAAAACTTTACCTTTAAAAGTATATTAAAAAGTCCAGTGTTGAGTATAAAAATTTAAAGATATTTAACTTATAGCTATAAATTTTCATAATGTATTATCTCTTTTAGTTTATTTCTGAAAGTTTTCGATGACATTCCGTTTAATTATTTTGGGATGTTGTTCCACCTTTCCTGTTTTAAATAACTGAATTTCCTGGTCGTTCTTTTGTCCACTGTCATGATCAGGACAACTAGACAACTGGTTAGGACAATAAGATCACAGGCAGTTAAAAGATTTAGGTAAACAAGAAAACCTAGGACAGCAAAAACACCATGAGCAATAAGAGAAACTTGAACAACCAGAACAACTTTGATGACTTATACAACAACTAGGATGAGGAAATTACCAAGGAGAACCAAAGCTACAAAATCAAGCAGGACACATAGAACAAACAGGACCAACGGTAAAAAATACAAGGACAACCAGAATACGTATGAGAACAAGGAAACTTTGATAGCTTTGATTTTAGAATGTTATAAAGGCAAATAAACGTCAATGTTCAAATGTTCTAATATCTAGTAAAAACAAAGCAACTGGCTCAACAAGAATTAACAGGACAAAAATGTCTAGAACAACCAGAACACCTAGGACAATCAAAACATTTAGGACAGCCAGAACAGTTAGGACAACCAGAACGCCTAAGGACATCTCGGTGGACTAGAACAGGTACCGTGACTGAAACAGCTATGGAAGATCAATAATCAACATTCCTAAGGCAACTAGAACAACTTGGACAACAGAAGACCTTGAATGACTTGGAAAACCAGAACATGTAAAACGTTTAGGAAAGGGAGAACACGTAGGATGAACCAGAACAACTTTGATAACCAGAGGAACTAAGACGACCTGCTAGGACAATCAGGAGAACTTCGACAGTGAAACACATCGGACAGCATGGACAAGTTCATGAGCAACAGTGATAACCATCTAGGACAGCTTGACACTGATAACCAGCTAGGACAGCTTGACACTGATAACCATCTAGGACAGCTTGACACTGATAACCATCTAGGACAGCTTGACACTGATAACCAGCTAGGACAGCTTGACACTGATCACCAGCTAGGACAGCTTGACACTGATAACCAGCTAGGACAGCTTGACACTGATATCCAGCTAGGACAGTTTGACACTGATAACCAGCTAGGACAGCTTGACACTGATAACCAGCTAGGACAGCTTGACACTGATAACCAGCTAGGACAGCTTGAACACGTAGGGTACCCAGCTGCCAAATGCCTTAGACCTCAAAATCCCTGTACAATAATTGTAGAAGATCATGGATGACAAGAACAAATGGAACAGTCGGAGCAGCTAAGACTGCCAGTAAAATTGTACTAATTAGATCCCTTGGACAACCAGAGCAACTACGGTTTGAAAAATAACAGTTAGGACAGTGAGGTTAGCGAGGACAACTAGAACAGCCATGTCAAGAAGAACAGCAAGGACTGGCAGACCACCTAGTGGATACAGGACGTTACAACTAGGACACCCTAAACCTCATTTCAAAAGTTTCAAAAATGTATGAAACAATTTTGGTATAATATGAAATCCTAGTAATCTCATTTTAAACGTTGTTCACTTTATATATTTCTTCTATACTATACCTATATGTAGGTGATGTCTCTCTCGTTTTCAAAGCTTTTGTCTATCTTTTTAAGATCAAATTAATTCTTATTTAGTTTGTTGCCTTGAAATTATTTGTATTTTTGACATTGTGTTAAATAGTTCTTTTTTTGTTTTGAATACAGACTTCCCCTGGTAAGCCTCCCTGGTATTGACTGGACTCATTATGGAGGTATGTTGCCTATATCTTTTAAAAATGAAATAAATATCATGACTGAAAATAACTTTCAAAATATCAGCCCTTATTTGTTGGCTGTTTTATGAGTTGATAATTTTTGCATGCTGTTTTTGGGAAGTAAAAGTATAATTTTATGCAGCCTGTAAGGAGATCTCTACAGTGATAAATGGGAAAGTGCTTTAGTTTTGGAAACCTTTTATTAAATGTTGCTTATTCTCTTTTAAGTTATTCAATTTTTTTTCTTGGTTAATAATTTTTATATACTCAGTTCAGATATTGACGCTAATTACTCATGCTGTTCAGATCAGTGTGTTTAATTATAGTTTGATTGTACTAATGTATTAAATGGTAGGGAATCCTCCAGTTGATGAAATAGACATCCTGAGGAGACAGGTTCAACTTCTTCATCAACAGCTGTTATATGAACGCTATAAATGTGAACAGCATGCCCTACGGAATCGTCGTCTCATCAGCAAAACATTCAAAGCAGTACAGTACAAAGAGGAACTGCAGGCTACCGTAAGTCAAAGAATAATTCAAGTCCTGGATTAAATAAACAGCATTATGATCAAATCTTCAGTTTCTTGGGACGCTAAGGGATCACTTTTTAGCCCTCAGCAGAGGCTAAAACTGTGTTTACCAACCTTGCGAGTATTAAATAAAAAATTAGCTAATTCTTCACAATTAATATAACATTTTAATATGAAATCTAGTCACTATCTATCGCAAACACTGCAATCTGATTGGCTACCGTACTCGCTATCTATGAGATGATAGGTAGTGTCCGCTGGATGTAAACATGTATTTACAATATGGCTTCCGTTTCCCACTTTTCAGACGTTTCGGAAGAGGAATTAAACTCTTTACTCAAAAGGCAATCCTAGAGAAAGCTAAAATACCAAAAAAAAGACATAGTATAAAAATTTCATTTGAATAGTCGCTGGTGTATTATCAGCATTAGTTGTTTGAATACATTCAATAATTGTTTATCAAAAACGTATCGTTCTTGTGTTTCTTCTTCAGAGATTTCTACTAAAACAATTAGAATATTTGCTCTCAATTTCTATCACTAATCGATAGAATTTGCGAGCTCATATTCTAATTGTTGAATATTGAATTGCTCATCGCTCTCCTTGCAGCAGGAGACTGAATTATGAAGACGGTTTAAAAGATTGGTTCATTGCATTTTCTAATCACACACTTGCTTACGTATACACAACAAACACAAAGCAGCTGCATCTGTATGATATATGGCCAAAATGAAAACTTGTAGAACATTGCTGCAGACCAGTGGAATAAGCTTGGAATTTCGTTTTGGTTAGGGGGAGGCAGAACTAACCCTTGAGTTCAGGCGTGTGGTGGTGAAGGGTGCAAGAATTGCTCACTCACAAGTATTTTCTGTTATTTGGAACCAAGGTTTTTAAAATAATTTTAGCTGTTTTCAGGCTATTTACTAATAAATGAAAGGTTTCTAACTGTGTATTTAGTTGATAAACTTGCGTTATCCTTGCCACTAGCCGTTTTAGTTTTTTTTTTCAACTACAGTTTATGCTGATTGTTTGCAAAGAGCAAATCAAAGGCTTTTGTTCACCAAGTGCACGAGGCTTTGCAATGCAAAGTGAAAATGTATCTCTTGTTTTCGCATCTACAGAACAGGATGAGTTATTGAATGTAGGAGTCTCAAAGTTTCTGTCGAATTAAAAAGGTTCGCCATCAAAGTTGTAACAGCTTTAATACTGGTTCCTGTAGTTTTGCATTGCCTTATAAGGAAGTTACTGTTTTCATTTTGCTGATTTGTAAGAACAGGCAGGGCATGTCTTTTAAAATAGGTTCTAAGCTTCAAACAACAGCTCAAGGAGAAAAACAAATTTATCTGGAGTGAAATCTATATGTGCTTTAACTGCCAGGCTAGAGAAGAAAAATAACTTCTGGTACTGTTAAAGAAAAGTAGTGGCACTAGTGAGCCAACACGTCTCGCTGGTTTATGTATTGCTAGTGTTCTAGATGCTGGTTGGGAGGCTAAGGGGTCACTTGTTAGCCCTCAGTTGAGGCTAATACTCTGTTTACCAACCTTGTGATTATGGAAAGCTGAATCAGCTTTTGCAAAAAAGAAGTTCACACATTCAACCTTAAATTTGTTTTGATTGTGGCTGTGTTGTGCTTTTGCTTCCCTAGAAAGACCATCTGAAGCTGCAGGAAGAGAAAATGAAGGAACTGTCTGACGCATTAAACAAAGAATCTGAAACAAACAGGTAAATAGCAAGTTGACTTGGCCAGAGTTTAAAATCTTTGTGTCCCTGAGTTAACAATCAGATTTAATTTCGAGAATTTTACTTTTTAATATTGTTTTGAAGTTAGCATGCTTCATAACAAAAGCATGAAGATTGTAACAGGGCTAAGCAAGTTTAATTTTTATGGCACAGGTCTCAACAATTTAAATGTTGCTCATTCACTTTGAAAATCCTTCAAACATGTAAACTTTAATGTACATTATCGAGTCCTGCACAACGATTATCATGTTTTTTTCAAAAGTTTGTATAAATATCTTCAGCTGGGAAATAACTCTAGAAGAAATGTTCGTGTTGACACAAAGAAAAGCTTCTGAGTTCCTAACGGGAGTCGTACCCATGACCTTCTGATTACCGTTCAGACGCTCTACCCACTGAGCTACAGGAACTCACGTAGGGAACGGGTCACTTAACTTGGTTCTGATAGCTAGTGTCAACACGAACATTTCTTCTATAGGTATTTCCCAGCTGAAGATATTTATACAAACTTGTGCCTGCAGTTAGCAGAACATGTACCCGATATTCCATCTATAAGAACCAAGTTAAGTAAGGTTTTCAAGTTCAACTTCAGCCGTTGTAAACTTTTTCACTTTCTTCTGATTAACAAAAATCGATATTCCGTTATAGAGGCCTTTTAATAAAATATAAATTACCGATAACTTGAACTTGGTTTATGTTTAAATTACATGGATTTAGGATCATTGAGCACTGTTTATTAGATTTGTTAAGTCGGGTAGATCAAACAAATGAAACTCGCTTAATAAAAATAAAGAAACTAATTGCGAAACACTTTGGAGCTTTTATTGCCGCTTTAAGTTCAATTATAGACCCTATGCAAAAATGGCGGCAGTTTTAATATTATTTTGTCTGCATTCAAAGTAGCCTTACTAGCCTCATTTGTGGTAACACATTCTTTTGAAAGTTTAACTCAAGAACGAGGCTAGTAGGGCTACTTTGAATGTCGACAAAAGAATGTTCAAACCGCCGCCATTTTTGCATAGGGTCTATTCAGCTGTCTTCTTCAGTATGATTTTTCTTTTGGTTGAAAATTCTTCAGCGTGCCATTTTAGTGTTTCTATTGTAACATTGTACTTATCTTAAGTGGAATTTTGAAGTGGTTTGAATGTTAAGGAGAACAAAAGCAAGGCTTTACACTTTACTTTTAGGTTTACTTTTAAGCTTTTAAAATCCAACGTGTTTTTCAATATACTGATTCAATTACAATAGAAGACAAGTACTTTTGAATCGTAAGCCGTAATTTGTCTGCCATGGTATTAAAATGTAATCAAATGTTAACTCAAGAAGTTACGAAATAATTTCACTTGCATGTTATTTAAACTATTTCCTAATTTAGCCTAATTTTACCATTCGAATGCACATACTTACTGTACGTATTTTGGGTGGGACAGAGTTGTTTAAGCCAGACCTTTAGTGTAAAAGAGTGACTGTCATGACAAATGTACTTACAGGAAATTAAAGGAATTAACCTCAATTTGGGATAACCAACAGCAAATCCAAATCAGGTTAGTTGTTAGTTGAAGTGAAATTATTTTATGTTTCCTTCAGGATCTGTTACTGAGTACATAGCAGTTTCTTATGTTGAGTGACCTACTGAAGAGTCTAGTCACATGCGCAGATTTGTCTCTTACGCCAAAGTGACTAGTGGTTTGGTTGCACCACTTTCCAATCTTGTGTCGAGTTTTCTTTTTATCAAAGTGAGGCACCTGATCAGGGTTACTATTAATGAAAACTTAAAATCCCTTGGTTATTTTAAGGGTAACAGCCGAGAAACCTTGGGAGAATTTAGAAACTGGCCTGAAATCACCCACATTGTTTTTGCACTAGTATCTCCAATTTGGTGTTAATTAAAACGCTGAGAGAAGGCTAACACGAAGTGCCAGCTCCTTGCACTCCCTATGAAAGTGATCATTGTTCCTTGAGTTGTGTCAATTATGCGTCATACCATTACTCACTAGTACCCTTTCATTTGAACTTGTTGTTTGTACTTTCTGTAATTACTGTAAGGTTCCAAAAGTAACTTACAGAGATTGTTTTATTATAGAGATTAATGAAATACCAGAATTTTTCCTTTTTTTTCACTGCGTGCACTGAAGATATTTTATCTTTCACATGTGAGGATATTGGTGTTGCCATGGTTACTTAAATAATTTCCTCAAACATGCGTAGAGGGTTCTTTTCAAATTTCATACACAAATGACCACTTTTATTGCACTATTTTTCTGTCTCGAAAATGAATACAAAAAGTTGTGTTTTATCAATATCTATAAAATTAGCAGAACATTACATTGCCCCTTGGATAAACGAATTTAATCTTCGTATACTGTAGATAAACTGATTCTAATCCCAGTGCGACCATGTAATTTCCTCTTTATCATCTATGCACCACTGAAAATATAAGTCATAATCAATTAGATATTACCATCAGCAGAATAGTGGTAGAATCTTGCATTATTCATATTGCTTTGTCTAACTACTAATCAAGACTAGTATCAGCAATTCCTAATTTTTTTCTCCATTTTATTTTCATTTCTTTATAGACTACGTACATTCTTGTGCAAAATATTAGTATAACTACAGAAGAACAAGTAAATATTTCGTTTTAAAAAGGAGTCACCATCTTGCCAAACTATATCCTATATACTATAATATGCCTGAATAATATAATATGTGCTTTTTCCACTCAAAGAACAGATGATTTTTGTATTGGTTTCATCCTTGTGTTTCAGTTTTTAAGTGATACTTCAGTTTTTCAACAAAGGCCAAAAAGGAAAGCGCCATACCTTTCCATTACAACTGTTCATATGCTCGGTTTTAGAAGAAAAATGTAAACAAAACGATTTTCTGTCTGTTTCAAGGATATTGAATAAGATTTTAGTAAGGAGAAAGTTATTTTTTCAAACGCTGGCTCAATAAAGAGGGTATACTATACGACTCGTGATTCTTGTGAAAATTTTTGGTTATTCCAGATGTCATTCACTATTCACGCAACAAAACTTTTCGCAGATGACGGGAAATTAGATTATTTTTTCACGCATTACGAAACAAAAAATGGCCAATCACGCGTCACAAAAAAAGTAGGGGAGGGTACCCTCAATAAAGTCATTAGTTTTTTTAAATTGTTATTCAGATAATGATTTCAGGGAAAAAACTGTGATTGATTTGACTGGAAACGCTGTAGCGTGGTGCTTTTGGTAACAACATACGGCTTACAATACACATTAGAGACTTCAGTTCTGCCTATAACTTCTTTAAGTTTCCGATTTTGGTGGTTTAGCTGATTTACCGTAATTTCATTCTTTAGTTTTACTTGTTAACTTGTCTATTGGAATCGATATCTTTCCCACCCTGCACAACAACGTTCAAATTACCTTGTTCCGATCCGTCGGAATGTTTACATTTTGTGTGTCTGCTTTAATAATTATTCTCCAACTGATGTGGTGGTACGACCAGTTCAGTATGGTTTATTTACACTGGAACCCTACAAAGAAAATAATTCTTCCCGTTGGTCCTAATAATTCTCTTACTCTTCGAATACCTTGTTTAAACTAGTCTTTCCACATATAGATTTCTCTTCTACTGTTATACATCTATTATTCCAAATAAAAATTAACTATATTCTTTTTTATCTCTTCGGCTGATTTTGGAGTTATTTGACCAAGACCTGACCAAGCTAACAAAGTTTCTTCATGCACCGGTGTTAACTCAAAGTCAAGTGTTTTGGATATAATAGCAGAAAATACAAATTTTCCACCCACTTTCTGCAGATAGGGTAATGGAATTATTTTACACTAAGAATTTTCCTCGTCCAATCTATTCCTAACTTCATTATTGTTACTCTTGTGTTAAAACAGAAACTTATTTAATGAAAATGCACAATTAGAATGTGATAAACAGCAAGCAGAAGAGAAGCTTAAGACTCAGAAAGCAGAATTTGATGCACAGCAGGAGGTAAGATAATTTTATTCATTGGTGAGAAATCTAGTTGATGTGTTCAGAGATAGTTGCAGTAACTTCAAAAGGTAATGTTGATATTGTTAATGCTTGTATAAAACAACAGACGTAATATATTTCAGTTTTCTGGTATAAACAACTGAAACTCCAAATGCCCCAAATGCCCCATACTCTACGACAAACAATTTGGGTTTCGATCACATACTCTACAGAACATGCAATTTTAAGTATTGTTGTTAAAATCCAAGAAGCCATTTAAGAAGGTAGATTTTCTTGTGGGATTTTTCTCGATTTTAGGAAAGCATTGACACTGTTAACCATGAAATTCTAATAGAAAAATTAGAATATTATGAAATAAGAGGCGTCGCCAAAAAATGGTTTATTTCCTATTTAACCGACAGAAGACAATTACTTCCATTGCTAATGAAAATTCAGAGGAAAAGACTATTTCCTGCGGTGTACCGCAGGGATCCTTCCTTGGACCCCTTTTATTCCTAATTTATATAAATGACTTAAACCACTGCTCCAGCCTTTTAGACTTACATCTATTCGTGGATGATTCCAATGTATTTTTTGCGCACAAAAACTTATCTCAGCTTGAAATAATTGTCAATAACGAACTAACACATATCAACAATTGGCTTTGTGCTAATAAACTGTCACTAAACATTGATAAGTCTAACTTTGTTCTATTTCATCCTAATCAACCAAAAATTGCAGCTTTTATAAGTTTGTATATTAACCATACATCTTTGACAGAAAGGGAAAATATTAAGTATCTTGACGTTATGCTTGATGCGAATCTCAACCGGAAAAAACAAATTGCTTTAATCTCAAATAAAATAAAAACAAGTATTGGTATTTTATCAAAACTTCGTTATTACGTAAATCTTGAAGTTCTGATAAAATTATACTATTCACTTGTATATCAATTCTTAACCTATACAATCGTTCCGTGGGGTAACACAAATCAGACTAATATAAAACCGTTACTCATCCTACAAAAAAAATCATCAGAATTATAACTTTTTCAAACGTTGACAAACACTCTAGTCCATTATTCAAGCAAACAAAAATCCTCAAGCTATCTGCTGATCTTATTAAAATTCAAACAAGCCTATTATATTCATGTACAAATTACACAATAACCAACTACCCGCGGTCTTCGATAGTTATAGTTATTTCTGAACATCGTTTTGTAATATCTACTTTATAAAAGTTAAGGCGGGTGTTGTCTCGTAACCTCTAACTGCAAAGGGCCTATTGCATTTTCTTCAGTTTGAAAGCTATTCTCAAACTTGTCCAATGCAATAAAAGCGGAGTTCAGTTTTTTTGATACCATAATAAAATTTCATACCATAAAGGAAACAAAACTGGATGGAATGGATTCGTTCCGGAGTAAAAGTTATTCCTGTATCATTAATTTAACAAAACTGACATCTTTCAGCAGTTACAACTGCAATCATCAGAATGATACAAGACTGAGCTAGTGGAAACAAATTTTGTAGTGAAGAGTAATTTACATAAATACTAATAACAAACCTTTAGGTTGGTATGTTTAATCTGTATGTTTATTCCTGTATCCTGTAAACATTTCTTTAAGCTTTCACCCTATGACCACAATGGCGCGGTTGCTCGAAAGCGAGTTTATAACCCATATATATGTTAACGAGAGTCAGAGTTAGTTTGATTAACTCTATGTTAACTAACCCTGAGTTAAAATGCTGTTGCTCAAACGGTGGTTAAACCCAAACAAACTCTGAGTTAACTAACCCTGAGTTAAAATGCTGTTGCTCAAACGGTGGTTAAACCAAAACAAACTCTGAGTTAGCTAACCTCGATACCTGAGTTAATTTCATAATGATATAACTCACACTTTAACTCAAAGTTAGCGCTAACCGGCTTTCGAGCAAAGAAACTAACTCAGAGTTAAATTTTAACTCAGAGCTGGCGAATTTAACTCTGAGCTAAGAGTTAATTACCCTTCGAGCAACCGGGTCCTGGTCATTTTGTAAAAAAATTAATGCTTATCGCAGTCTTCAATAATTAAATGTTCTATTGTACTGAAAAACCGCAGCTGCTTTTATTGCCAGATTTAACGACTCTTTTTCAAGGTACCACTAGTATGATTACGTACATACTGAATGCTTGCATGGAAAAGGAATAAATGATTAGTATTTATATATTGCTTTGGATAGTACGTGCGTTTTGATTGGTCTTCTAGTGTATTTTCATAGCGCTATGAAGCAGGAAAATGACGTGAGCAATGTGGCTGGCTCTATCTCCAAGTTGCGAGAAGTTACAGATTCATAAAAGAAATTGACAGAAGTATACATACGCGCTTCGTATATCGTTTTTCTCTTTATTAAAACGGAAAATAGTAATTTTATAAAAGAAATAATACATGTTATTAGTGCTTCATTGCCTGGTGAAAACCTCGGCAAAGTTTGTGAGAATTGTCGAGCAGGTGAAACCCTCGACTGCGTCTCGTGTTTTCACTGATGTGCTCTCGAATTCTACCAAACGTTCGCCAGCTATGAAAGCACGGAGAACGTTTTATTTCTTAAGTGAAAACACAGTATAGTCTTAAGGGAAAAAAGAACTTGGTAGTAGCTTTAGTGGGCCAAATGACATAAGTCAAGCATTAGGAAGAAAAGCAGAAAAAACTTTTTGTTATGTTTGTTAGCTAAATCTTTTACGAGCCTAGTGACCCATGGAGCCGGCGCACATCTTCAGTTTTTGTAGTGTTGAGTTGATGAAACCGTTCACGGAACGGAGACTAATTCATCGCAGATTAGCTCCCACCAGACGCTGGTGTTCTTTTAAAGATCAAAAAACAACTTACACGGTTGTCTGACGCTTAATTTCTTATCAGATATGTTAGTTCCTGTCAGTTTTCAATTAAATGGATTAAACATCTCTGACGTCATTCGCGCCTATTCCAAGTCCCCTCCCAAGATGGAGGAAACATTCTCAATTTTAAAGTGTTCAATGAAAAGAAGGGTTGAACAAAATCAAAAACGTTTTCGCAGGAAGTGCTTAAAATTGTTTAATTAAGAAGTTTGATACAAGAACAAGAAAAGAGTTGCACTTTAATTCACTTGATCTGCTTTTTTTCAAACCCGAGATGATTTTAGATAAGAAGATAGTTGACGAAAATAAACATTTATTAAAAATCTAGATAAGAAATTTTATCTAATCTGACTCGATGGTTTCTTTTGTAGTTCTGCAATTGTCAAAGCCTCCATTGGATCAGGCAATCCAAGAACCCAAATGACCCCCTCGGTTAATTTGTTTCGTTGAGTAGCTTAGACCTCCGGGCTAAGAGTTTCAGGTAAAAAAGTTATTAAAATATTAAATATTATTGTGATACTCTCTCTTTGCTCTATTTAATATCTCTATACATACAAACGAACTACAATAGACCATAATACTCTTTGAATTTACGTCATTTGATTGTTTTCTCAATATTACGAACTCTAAAGATCCGAGCTGACTAGAAAGGTTTATGCATTTTCTGTAACAAAAATACTACAATTCAGCAATTTTAAATTTGCAAAAAAAAAAATACAATCTGGGCCTTATGACGGTGGACCTAAACCAACTGCTTGAGAAGCCTTTGTGTTTCTGATATTATTCGATATTAGAGAAGTTGCAATCACCATTTTTAATTGCGTTGACGTCAGGAGAAGCCGGGAAACCCATGATAATCTTTGTATTCCTGTGATCTATTTGTGGTGATGTTACTTTCTAGAGGAACAGACTAGTTTTAAACCTGTTTCAGACGATATTAAACCTGTTTTTAAAACGTTTTATCGGAATAAATGTCGTTTTTTAAACTCATGAAAACCTAGCTCTTCTGAAATAGCAGAAATAAAGTTTCCTTACCTCAATTGTGGGTTAAGTGTTTCCTCTCGTCGCATTTCGAGCTCTTAATAAAAATTGAATGCACTTCACTAATCTTTGATTTCCTCTAGTTTTAATCAAATATCTTTTCTGTTGTTTCTGAGTTATATTACTAAGCAAAAAGTTATACTTGTTGCGTTTGTTTTGAGTGCTTTTTGCATTTTCCCAAATGTTCACACGGAAAGAAGCGGCAATTGCTTTCTCTGAAAAACGAAATTGAAACTAACAACAAGAAATAATTTCTTTTCCATTGACAATCAAGATCAACCGTTGAGAGATCGTAAAAGCATGCCAATCGTTTCACACATAACAGTTTCTTCTGCTTCATGTCCCGTGATAATATTTGTTATTCCGGCTTAAATTATAAAAGAAATATAGTTTTTAGTTTGGAAACTGGTCGTGAACCTAAGAGGGTCCTGAAGGGGTAAAATGGGAAGATTGGCAGGTTTTGCCCTGGGAAAATGGGGTTCAAGCCACCCTGGGACTGGGATTTGGTCACTGGGAATGGGAAAAAAAATGTTAAGAATCAAAAATGGGAATGGGATTTGAGAATTGTGAACTGAGATTTGGAAAAAAATTGAGATGAGAAATGGGATTTGTATCCCCCTTCAGGACCCTCACCTTAAACTTTACCTACCTTTATTGGCTTATAAATTATTAGAACAGTCTGAATAAATCTTCAGCCCTGGGTTTGTTCTTCAGTATAGCCTGGTTTTATTTTTCAGGTGCAATCTCAGCCTGAATGTTCTTATAAAGCTGGTTCGTGTGAATAAAAAGCGTGTATTGGAAATTGCTTGACTATAACTTCATCCAAGCAACAAGCAACTCGGATTTTGGAGTTGCTGTGAATCTAATTTCTGGCAAAGTTTGACACACACACACGGTACAATTAACAACCCCCAACTCATTATGACAGGAACCAAATCAGTTTGCTATATACAATGCGTGGTGGACATAACTCAGGGATCACCCAAGACAAAATTAAACATTAAATACAGAAAGCCTCAGAGTAGAATCTGAACCCGGAGTATCCGCGTGCAAATCCACTGAGCACGGTGACCACTAAACTTGTTCTTATCCCTCATCCTGAGTGCTGCCGCTTTAGCCTTGTAAATATAAAGCGTGTGCCGGAATTGGTCAGCTCGTTCTTAGCTTTCGAGCAAACTCTACCTGAGTGTTATACTATAAACGTGCTTCCTATCAAATAAAAAGCGTGTTCAGGAATTTTGCTGACCAAAACTTTAGCCTTACTCTGGGCTTCATAAATTTTTTTTTCTTCTTCTTCTATTTGTTTTTAGGTTTGAGCGTCATTGTTCTTTTTAAAAGCAAATCTGGTGAACTTAAAGATTTATTACTAGCCGTATTTAGTTATTCAACGTCGTGGTTCCTACAACTATGTGACGATGAAGGCATAGATTAAATAATTAAGTCACGGTCACAAGTGCTTTTTAAAACTACCGGTCTTAGTGGACTGGTCATGAGTTGGAATGTTTCAAATGTGTTTTCTTTTGGTACATACCCGAATAGTATGACGTAACACAACTTCTGGCGGCTTAAGAATATAAATAGTATGACGTAACACAACTTCTGTGGCTTAAGAATATAAATAAAACGCTTCAATTCAGACCGGACAAGATTGACTTTGATTCATTCTTAAAAAGAAACGACACGAAGAAGCCAAACGATTGAAATGAAAAAAGAGTCAAGGATGACGGGATCTTCCAATACTGAAATATTTGAGGTGCAAGAAAGCAATTGCAAATCAAGGTTTTCCGTTACTCCCAGTCAGAGCCCACTTCTACCCAGAAAATATGAATGCAGTCCGACTTTGCAACGAAAATACGTTCATTGGTCGGACAGTCTTGAGGAGGTTTGTTATATTCCATCACGTGATGGATTTAGTTTTCGCGTGAAAACGCAAAAGGGACAAGAATCTACTAACAAACTTTCGCTAGGCTTTGCTACATATCCCAAAAGTGTTCTTAAAGGGAGCTCAGGAAAAAACGATAAACAGAGACGCGAGCAGGATTTGTCTTTAGTGGACGAGTTACTTGCGGAACTTGTTTAAACCATGTCAAGGTCTGTAGATATCGCGCAATTAATTTATTATACCACTGAAGAAACAGATGTGCATATGCTCTGCCTCGGAACTATGATGAGAGAGAACTATAAAGTGAACTCCGAAAAGTGAGACGCCTTAACTTGTAAAATTCTATGTTGCATCATCTAAAGTTATTAGAAAAAGAACCTCTTTTATTTTATTTACAAAAGTTATTAGAAGAAAGAAAAAAGAATGAAAAGCAAACTAAATTTCTTCGACGCCAACAGATAAACGCAGTTTTGAGTATCCAGCCGCAAAAATCAATTCAGACGTCAATTACCCAGCAGTAATCGCGGAACAAACTACTTTAAACAATGAAAGATGAATAGATATTGAGAAAGATAACGCTATCAATTTAGAAAGGATTTTAGTGAAAGTTACTAAAAATATCGGAACGTATCGCATTGAGGTCAAGTTTGTCAAAAAAATTGTTCTCCTTCATTAAAAAATTTTCCCTAATTTGGAAACTTTTATTGTAAATATTTATCTTTTGTTTTTAAGTTCACATGTAGTTCATCTTCTTGACGCTCTTTTTCGAGCAATTTGACGTATTTTAGCTGTTTTTTTTAAAAACATTTTGCACCCAGATCGTGTCAGGTATCCTGAATAAACATTGTTTAAATATGCAGGATCGACCTCCTCACGGTTTCCGACGCAATTTTGGCGGGTAAGCAAAATGGTTGAGAATAACAATATAACAGCGTTTATGTGGAAGTTCATTGGCAAACACCGCTTACAAAACTAGTTTTTAAAAAAATTTTAATGGAAACTTCGAACTTTAGACAGAGGAACTTTTAAGGTTTGTAGCAGCACTGCTAGAAAGCGTCCAGCATTTTTCTTTTTCCCTACATTTCTCTGTTATTAACAGCAATAAAAGCCAGTAGAAGCTAGATCATCTATTTCTGCACCGAAGCTAATTGTTGTTTAAGTATTTTGAAAATCTCACCATAAAATGTTCTTAGAAAGATATTCATATATATAAGTTATACAGAGAGTTATACATATATAACTCTGGAGTATAGTAAACTATATATATATATATCATAAGATAGAAACGAAATGAATGAGACTACATTTCACCGACAAGCCTGTTTCGTGGCTCACTGCCACTCTTCAGGGTGTTATGATTTTATTTTTCTTACGATGTTATATATACACACAAACTGAGATGTATAGAGCACGTGAATATGAGCAGTTCACCCGTTCTCTAAAAGAAACTTGTTGCCATGCCTACATATTGATACCAGTTCAGATCTTTTGTTAAGATGAGATGCAAAGAAAAAGCAAGCCTTATTAAAACTCTCTCTTGATTTTGTTGTGTTTTTTTCTCACTGCAGATACAAGGGAAGCAACAAGACTGGTATGAGTATATTAGATGTGGGAATCTTGACAGGCTTTGAAGTAGACCGCAACGAGATAAAAATGGTAAGCAAGCAAAATGAAAATTCTCATAATGGCTTTAATTGACATTGAGAAACGCGTGTGTCCTCTTAGTGAAAACGTTTGGGCATTGAAGTATTCAGTGCAAACTTGAGAGGGGTCATATCAAACCTTAGAACGACCCAATAACTTCTGGTAGTCTTTTGATATGAATTGTATTTTAAGACCATCTACAAACTATCTATTTTCAACATTGTGACCAGTATCAGGGCCCAGAGTGATAAAACGCTCCTTTCTCAAGTTTGAGGGCACAATACGCGTTCCGAGGGATGTTAAGAACACAGAGTGCTTTGCATTTTATCGAAATAGCGTTGCTTAACAAAAAATTCTCCATATACGTCCTTCTCCATCCATGTGCTCAGACTTCCGTTTTTCCCTACCATTTCTGTGTGTATTTCAACAAATTGCCTCATTGTTATTTTTGTCTCTGTTTATAGCTTGAAAATATTTCATTCGTTGATCGAGTGGAGCCAAGCGATCGTTCTTTAGTTTTGTATCTCAGTGAGGTAAGGAGAATGTTGACGTTCATTATTTAACTTTAACATTTAGAACGTGTTTGTTATTAAGGTGGTTTAACGGACCGTTTCCTCTACAATCTCCGCTATAAGAAACCTTCTAGGCTTTAAATGTTTTACGCAATATTTAACGAAATTTTAGTTATCATTTTAGTGTAAAATAACTACCGTTTAGAGCCCTTTTGGCAACAATATTTTTTTTTCTATTTAGCTGGGATTGTTCATTAATTTCTACCAAATTCAAAATATCTATAACGAACGTATACCAAGAAAGAAAGAAAAGGGAGGACAAATAGGGCGTAATAAACCTACAGATGTTTTATTCATGCTTAGTTATCAAATAAGACTTCTCTTTGAGATACATGTAAGACTTTGGTTTCCTTTCCGGTAAGAAGATGAACGTATCAGGTTCCTTAATGTGAATTTATGTGATATAAAGTAGTTAGAGCCACTATCGTCTCATAGGTAAATTATTAGCAAATACTTGTTTGCCTTCAAAATTAAATGTTAAACAACATCTATTTACCTATTTACCTTGTACAGATCCCAAATGCCAGGGAGGCGTGTGTCCAGTTCAAAATGAAACGGGAGTTCGAAGTTGGCGTCGTTCAACCAGTACCAGTCAAAGTTTACGATTATTACGAGCCTGGTAAGTGTATAGGGACGTATGAACGCTGCTAGTTGGTGTGTGGTTCGGTGGGTAGATTGGTACAGTTCAACTGGTACCAGTTAAGGTTTATGATAACTACAAACCTGGTAAGTGTATAGGGACGGCTGAGCTATGTTAATTGGTACGTGGTTCGGTGGGTAGATTAGCACAACTCAACCAGTACTGACTGGTCAGCTGTTAGCAAAATAATAGTTGTTTTATCGTGATTCCTTTTACAGACGAATCGTGCACAAAGTTTTACAGTCCGAATCGAGGAAGCTCACTCAAATTAGGAATATGCGAAGGCTCCCGTTGTAAATGTACCCAAGGTAAAACCATGGAAACAGTAGTTTTAGTGTGTTTTGTTCCTCTGATCAGTCCATTCATCTAGAACCATACCCATTTTTATGATATTCATCCAACTATCAATAGATTATCTTAACCAGTCCGCTAATTTAACTGTAGTTATATTATTTTATTCAAACTAGTTTACTGCTAGTTAGCTTTCTATTATTTCATTCATCAACTAACCATCCATCAACGATCCATAGTGGATCATCAATCAACTAACCATCAATCAGTGGATCATCCATCAAATGATCATTCATCAACTAGACATTAATTAGTGGATCATTCATCAACTAACAATCCATTAACTAACTATCCATTAGTGGATCATCAATCAACTAACCATCAATCATTGGGTCATTCATCAACTAATCATTCATTAACTAAACATTCATTAGTGGATTATATCAACTAACCATCGATCAGTGGATCATCAATCAACTAACCATCAATCAGTGGATCATCAATCAACTAACCTTTTGTAAGTGGATTGTATCAACTAACCATCCTGAATCTGTAGATCATCCTATCAATCAAACGATAGTTTTATTATGTTTTGTAATTTCGCCTAAGAAAAATAATCTATCTATCTACCATCAATGAATCATTTCAGTGAACTAAATATCTATCAACTAAGTATCCATCAGTGGATCGCGAAATCGATTCAACTGTAGTTTTATCATGTTTCTTATGAGATAAATAAAAATAATCTATTCACCCATCATTATAAACGCATCTATTGATCTGTAATCACTCATCAAATAACCAGCCAATTAAACTATCATTCCAAAGGTTTTATTATTTTTTCCTGTACCTGGCTAACAATCCCAATCAATCCCTATATCCCTACATCCTTCAAACTTTTATCTCATCTACCAACCAATCAGTGCAACACTATTTAGATGTGTTTTGCTATAATGCCTGAAATCCATTCACTAGCTGGCCATCCTTTCAAAGATTTTTAACCAAAACTATTTAATTTAATGTACAACTTTGTTCAAAATATTATCAATGTCTCGTTTTAATTAAGTTTCCTATCAACAGATCGGTGCACCGATTGTGATCCTCCCTTAAAAAGCGCAATATCCCTTGTAAAAGATGCTTGCCAGAGCTACAGTTTCGGTAAGAAATTTAAACGTGTACAGTCAATGCAAACATGCTTGTATGTATTCATAAACCTTTTAAGAGTTGAGGATTGTTGTGAGTGTTTTGTTTACAAATAGACGCACGGGTTGGCCTCACAATGTAGGAGCAATTTTAATACTGCACGAGGCTCCGACATATTTAATAACACAAAAATCACGTACAATTTATGCTTTATTGAAATTACAGCACGGTTATGACGACTTCGACACGTAATGCGAGATCATGTGATCTAGTTTTACCAATCGGTAGGAGAATTTTAAAGACAGTCAACAGACATCGCTGTCAACAATTTATGTTTTTTTTAACAGTCAGCGAATTTGTTAAAGCATAAACTATTGAAACATTTGTAGCATTACAGAATTTGTTTTTTTTTGGCAGTCAGTTATAAGTTTGAATCCATGTGAAGCGTATATGTATTGAACAAGTTCGAAGTATTTTCTGTTGTTCATCTGTTGCAAAACAATGACATTACAAATAAATTACATATACAGGCTGTATTGTCATAATAAAATTGAACTGTTCAAACAAAAATGTTTTGCCTCGTTATATGCAAACGTCAAAGCTAGTGATAAGATGCATGCAAGCATAAAAAGTGATAAATTATTTCAAGAATAATTGGCTGTTTAGCTGACATGATGTGCATTTTATCCGTGCGGCGCCAAAAGAAATATGTTGGCTTCGGTAAGTTGCCTGTGTTATGTGATTTATGTAAAATTCATTGCCTAAGAAGAGTATATACCACGTTAAATTTTACGGGCAAATTCAAATTGCACGACAAAATATCTAAGGCTGTTAGTATTGGCTCAAATATATACTGTGTAACAGGTCTAGTTTATTACGGGACCGTCTTGGTTTGAACAAAAGCGGAGTTTGGCAGGATAACAAAAATGTATACGAAGCAAGATCTATTAAAAACTAACTTTTTATAAAAAAGTTAGAACAAAAATCACTAACTGCGACATAAATTTACTAATTTTATCTTTTTTAAAACAGCATTCAAAGGAAAGGTTGAACTAATTGACGAGGACAGTTGGACAACCATGATTAATGTCGTTGTTAAGGTTCTCGAAATTCAAAAGGAAGGACAGATTCCACTCAAAAAGGGAGACACAGTAGAGTTTCAGAAGCAAGCCGATTGTCGTTGTCCTGATCTGAAAATAAAACACGATTATCTGTTCATGGGTCGAGACAAAGGAGGGCAATTCTTACTGGATAACACCGCACATGTGAAGATGTGGAGTGCTGGTAGTAAGATTTTGAACAAATTCCACAATCAAATGACAACTAATGGATGTGTCTGATATGAACACTAATGAAGTGTTCAACGGATTATTTGTGGCTTTCGTAGAAACTATGAAACATTCTTGTAATGATTAAACCTCAGTAACTAATATAACTTGTTTGCTAATAAGTTTATTCTTTTTTAGACAAAAGAGTCATCATTTGAGTTTTTTAGACAAATAATCATCATTTGAGTAACAGAGATTTAGCTATTCATAGGAGCTGTTTAAATGATACCGGATCGAGTTCGATTCGGAATAAAAAACAAACTTTAGTACCGTGTTTCCATGGAAGTGTTTTCGAACGAACTTGTACTCTAACTAAGCCTAACTAAGTAGAGAGCCCGGAGAAGGACAGCAGAAAAGCAAAGAAAAACAAGACTACGCGTGCGCTTGACAGTAGGTGAGCCGGTCCTGTTCCGGAATGAGCTTTGATCTCCGTTTATATGATTCCGGGATAGGATCTCGCACTGGAATGAAAGTTTCTATCCGAAACGAGAATCGGGTGCGAACTCGATCCGGAATGGCTTCACTTTTCATTCTGGAATCATGTAAACACTGTGCTTTTAAATGCAGCGTTACAAGAGTTAGAATGAAGAAACTGCAGCTACCTCATTCCGGATCGAAACTTGATCCGGTATTTTGTAAACAAACCCATAGAGTTTAAGACATTCCGTTTAATATTAAGAAGCTTATACAAGAAAGTATATAGTTCATTTGTTTTATCTTTCCACGCTCATGTTTATTTGTATTAAACCTTGGTTTCGAAGGTAAATAAAAACTTTTAAAACTTTGACTTTGTTTATCTCTGTTTTCGGTAAATATTTAAGTTGTGACTGGATTTATGATTGTAACTAAGACTGAGTTTTTGTTTTGAAATTTCTGTTTGAAGGCTTTAGTTAAAAAAAACTTTTAATCTCGTGGCAAAAGTAGCCATCGAATGATTCAGAGTCTGTATTATGTACAGTTTGAGCACTAGGATTTCTTATCTTTTTGGTTTCCATGAAAGCATTGTTTTCTTAAATGCAAAATCTTTACTTACAGACCTGCACGCTTTTTTGAGAACAATGAGTCTCATATTGGCTGAAAATTAAGAGCAATTTAAGAAAAAACTCGGGCTGAAAAAAGTGAAAATGTTTCTAATTGAAACTTTACTGAATCTTGTAATTTACGTTCGCACTGTGCACAGTAAAAACACAGAAGCACCGTTTCCCATTTATTAGGTAAATGTACAGAGATCTCCTAAAATTCGGACGAACAGCATTGCTTTTCAATGCCTTGTTTTTTTTTTGTTTTGATTTCTTATCATTTTAAACCGCTCATAGAAGTAAGAACAAATTGAGAGGTTGAAGCAACCAAAAATTAAGAACGAGCCTCGGAAAAATTTACTGGTTCTTATAATTTAAAAAAACGTGTATTACACGAGCCAAATAACTCTATTGGGGCAAAAGCTTTTTAAAGTTGGATCCCGGGACACAACAAAAAAGTGCCCGCGGTTTGAAACTATAATTTTTAAAGGGACTACAGTAAAAAAAAATTATTTGGTGTCTTTTAATTAAAGTATACGTCACCACAATGACGTCATTAGAAAACAATAGTACAATTAGTTTTGTATGTTTTATTCAAAGTAATACGTCATTAAGTGTAAAGACCTAAAAGGAACAAACCACTCGAACATAACTCCACAGTTTGGCCAGAACCTACACGCATGCGCACAACCTGCTTCAGCCGAGTAACTACAATGCAAGTAACTGGAGCAACCGTGGACAGTTTTTTCGTCCTTGTTAGGACTCGTGTAGTAGAACGCCAGGGCTAGCTGCCTTCCCTAGATCTTATTAGCAGCTGTTTCCAGATTTCGTGTAGTAGAACGCCAGGGCTTACCCCTGAGCGGGCTAACTGCCCTCGCTAGATCTTGTTATCAGCTGTTTCCAGATTTCTAGGACTCATCAGCACGGAATAGCTTTTCAGCTACAAACAAAGAGGTAGCGAGTTCAGGTAACGAGTCTGAGCTCTCACTGAATGCATGTGGGAGCTTGCTTGGGGTATGCCAAACATACCGCAGGCAATGCGTGCGGAGAGAGGATTCATGGGGAGGACCTAGGTGGTTTAAAAACACAAGTGTAAAAACGTTAAAGGAATGACAACTCCATGGTTTGGTATGGATCCTTTCTCCGCACGTACTGTAAACGTATTTCGTTTGGTAAAACTTTAATGCTGCATGAAACAAAACAGCTGCAAAAATTCAAAAATAAGCTATAGCTAGTATTTTATAATGAAAAGAAATAAGTCTGAACACTTACTTGTTGCAAACAATTTCATCACAAATTGCTCATCTTGAGTGCCCATAAAATACAATTCTCTCTGCTTTTCATTCGAATTTTTAAAATAGAATTTTTTAAAAAGGAAAAGGTCAAAATTTCACTAAAGACAGCTTCAAAAAAAAAAACAGTTAAGCCCCGTCTACACGAGCAACTTTTATGTGAAAATTTTTATGTGCTCCTGTAGATGAACAACTTGACCAATTTTTGTATGACAATTATATCTGCTGAAAAACTGGCGTGTTAGTTTTTATCTGGCATATAAAAATTGTCACATAAAACATACAGAAAATTGTCCGTGTAGACGAGACAACACATAAAATTGGCAATTTTTTTATGTCATCCATAGATACCAGTCTCCAGTTGTCCAATAAAAATTGTTCGAGTAGATGGGGCTTACCCCAGCAAGTAAATATTGTCAAATAAAACTCGTCACACAAAAATTGCTCGTGTAGACGGGACTTTACCACTGAAACTAACCACAAGCACAGAATTATACTACATACGTACTTTTCAAAAATATTTTATTTTTAATGCAATTACAAAATATCACAAAAAAATGTGGTTGATTGTAATTGGTGCGGGCACTTACTGACCTCTCAAATCGACACCAATGGCGACCACGTTGGTAGCGATTAACATGAGGAGTTGTACAAAGGCACTAATGCCACTAGTGAGTGCACCGATAGCAGTGTTGTAAATGCTTGTTGTACACTTCC
>JANCMA020074060.1:0-15569 GCA_024336925.2 Zoanthus solanderi | reverse complement strand
TCCACCATTTTTGTCACGGTTTTTGAACCACGTAGTTACAAAATGCAGCGGTCAATCAAATCCTTTTTGAAATGGTACTGTACGTTTGATTTTTACAACAAGAATAAGAAAATGAAGAAAAGAGCGATGACACGGACAACGTTTTCCAGAACTGTCAAATGTAAACCAGGCTTTGCAAATAAAGATCTATCCATCTGAGGTCAAGGCCAAGATATTTTCAAATATTCAGCCTATGGTTCTCTTCTTGTTGGATTAATCTAGGACCCTCTTATTTGAAAACATCCATATGAGTGGTTTAGAATTTCCGACACACATTTCCCAACAACTTGTAATCTTTTATTTTGAGGAACAACAAGATTTTTTGTTAAACAGAAAGTTAATAACGATTTCATTTTCTGAAATATTGATGGCAAGGTTAACAGGAAAGTATAACAAGGCTAAAACAAGTTATGGAGTTCTAAAAATCCCCTCTTTTTCGTTAGACTTTGAGTAAAGGCTGGAAAAAGACGTAGCTTTGATATTCAACGGGAGTGGTAGATGGGCAATGAAGCTGAAAGATTGAACTAAATCATTTAGAGATGGGTTCCGAACAAAGAATGTTTGAGAACTTGGAGCCCTTTTATTCTTAACCAAAAATAAACTTTTGTCTCAAGTTTTTGATAACAGAAAAATTATTTTGAAGTCTAAATACAAACGGTGTTGTAATCTTTCTTTTTCATCCGAAAAATACCTGGGTGTTTGCCTGAGTGGGACCTGAGTCAACAACGTCCCCATGTTTTCTAAGCCATCGGGGACCGAAACCCGTAAGTCGTTAGAGAGGGCCAGTGGGATCTTCACACCGAAAGTATCCGAAAGTATCAACACTTCATTCTGCTACGTTGTCAGCGTGGTTGGCCCTGATGGTGTAAGGGTTAGCACGCCTGATAAGAAAATAGGGAGACCTGGGTTCGAGTCCGGCTCAGGGCAATAAGCCAATTTACGAACATTTTGTGGTTATCCTATAATTTGTTTAGTGTAATCTTTTCCAGCCTCAAAAACCTGAATTTCAAAAAGCATTTTAATGTCACAAAGTTTGCATTACTAAGTTACTTCCCTTTTCTCGCCCTTCACTCCTGTGTTACCAATACAGACCAAAAAACCATATTATTTCTAAACGCTCAACGGATTTGTGCAAGAGTCGGTATTCGCGCATTAAGAGTTAATCAGCCTAAACTTGTTTGTGCTGATTGATTCGATTTCGTATATGGTTTTTATTGCCACAATACAGTTTGGTCAAGTGGAAGTGGTCTCTGCAACAATTTTGGAGCATTTCCCGGATCTGAAAAAGCGCAAGGAGCTTGTGGTTTTGGCCGTTTGTCTTAGTCTCTTCCTATTGGGACTGTCCTGCGTTAGTTATGTAAGTATAACAACAACAACAACAACAACAACAACAATAATAATAATAATAATAACATTAATCCTATAGATGATGATAAAAGCAACAACGATAATGAAACTACAATTACAACGAAAATGATACAATAACAATTGCAATAATAATAATAATGTTGATTGGCTGCATCGTTGATATGCCTTAGTGTGACAGCGTGATGCTGTTAGTGAGTTCATGTATGCCAGCCATTACTTGGCTGTGTAACCGCGCGATGCGGTTCCAGTCCAGACCCAAAAATTGACCCTTGCTCACCATAGAGTCTCTAGTAGCTCAGTGGTTAGAGCATCCGACTACAACCTGGAGGGTCGTAGGTTCAAATCCCATCTGGGGTTCGGATTTTTTCCGAGTTCTCCTTTTATTTATTATCATGTTATTATTATTTCATCTTTAATAATAATGAAATTGATAAAAGTGAGATGTTTTTTCTTGAATTCCCAAAGGTATTACTGCTTTAGTATCACTCAACATGTCAGGTAAAAGCATTATGGTTTATTGAAAAATCCTATTGAAAATCTAAACATTTGTAAAAGAAATGCGCGTTTTTCGCTACTAAAAGATTATTCATAATAAACCCCATTAGTATAAACCTACTAACGGTCTAACACGCATCCTGCATTATGATTGGCTACTCTACTAGAGGTCTATTTGTGATAGCCTACTAGTAGAGAAAAGATGGCGGATCAAAATAGTAATGAGCCCCGTTTTGCCATAATATCAGAGGATTTCATCGATATTTTAATTTGTACATCTTTTTTGACCAATTAGTAGGTTTATACTAAAACAATTAGACCTCTCGGCCTCATGGACTACGAGTTTGACTCGTAGTCCATTCGTCCTCGAGGTTTAATTGTTAAATATTCGCTTTTTGTTCAGATATTCATAACAATCTAAAATCTTCAAGCATACTTGTTTGCTTCAAAAACTTCTCGTCCCACTTCCGAACAAAGACAATACGCTGTTTCAACAGTCTTTTAAAAGGATTTAATTGTTCTATTTGCGACTTCAAGTTTTAAAAATGACAACTAGTTGATATTCATGAAAAACGGGACCAAAGAAAAATTTCCGGATAATCGAGGTTCGGATAATCGCGGTTCGGATAATCGAGGTTCGGATAATCGAGATTAGGATAATCTAGGTTAGGATAATCGAGGTTCGGATAATCGAGGTTCGGATAGTCTAGGTTCGACTGTATAGAGAAACAAAACATTGTAAAGAAAGACCAAGCCAAAACAGTTCTCCAAAATGGATTAGAAGCGTGGAAGCTAAATAAGAAGGATGAGAACTCACTGCAAATCTTCTAGAACAAATGCCTCCGGAAAATCTTGAGCATCCATTGGCCAGAGAAGATCTCCAATAGCAATCTCTACCAGCAGATCAATCAGAAAGAAGTCATAATTTCGATCCGTGAACGCAAAGGGAATTGGATCAACCACATCCTCAGAAGACCTACTGACAACACCACCCGTCAAGCCCTGGAGTGGAATCTTTAGGGAAAGAGAAAAAAAGGGAGGAAGAGAGCAGTGGACGCTAACCTCAAGCGAATCCGGGTGTGATGGGGAGAAGCAAAGAGGGCTGCTCAGGACAGAGATGGCTGGAGAAGCGTTGTGGATCCCCTATACCCCACCAGGTAAGAAGAGGATTAAGCAAGTAAGCATTCGACAAAATTGACTTTTTACCCAACCTTTGGGCAGGCTACAAACCCAACCCAGTTCATTCCGCGTTTCTGGATTGAATGAATATGTATACACAGCGATGAAGTTGAATGTTAATTAAGCACAAACGTTAACTGTGAATTGCAAATAAACATTGGAGTTAAATACATAGAGGAAATTACACGGTGGCGCGAAGATATGAATTAGTCAGGGAGCAAATGTCTTGAAATAAAGTCCCGTGGGAATTTTATGATGAAAGCAAGCCACCTATCCAGAAGTGTTAAGGGGACCCTAAAGAACTAGGAAAATGTTGGCAGCAATTTCCTACCTTGCACGGATGGTTTTTATAGAAGTTTTAAAGTGTGACGCACGAAACTCAGCATGGAAACGAGGCTGGGCAATAAAGAGCTATTTATGTGTCGTTAGTGGTTATACAACGTTATAAAATTCACTCATTTTATGTAGCAGTTTATCTGACACGTCTAATGACGTTTTAGTAATACAGTTGATCACGTGATTATCTTAACATGGAATCGAGCCTTGGTTAAACAATATTTAAGGAAAGTTAGAATGACATTCAGGATAAAACGTTTAACAATCAAGTCGCGTTGTAGAGGCTAGTTTGGAATTGCGTAAGTCCGTTTTGTTAACGGCATCGCTGAATGATAATATTGAACCTGGTTAAAGATGTTTTAAAAATAGAAACTATCATTTATTCTCCTCCCATATCGCCTGCAGGTTCAAATCCTCTATTTGGTATTCCTAACATAAATATATTTTAAATCATCAAAATTGTATCACTTTAAATGCGAAATTATAATCATCAAAATCATAAACATAAATAAACAAAAAAATGCTGTCAGCGGTTTTCAGTATAAGTAGATTTGTAATTCACATTTTTTCCGTTATTTAAAATTATTAATCGATAAGTAAATTTTTTAAAAATGCCAAAATGTTTAAAAATGTCAATATAATCAAAGTTTTCCTATTTTTAGTTAACAGTGCTTATTACTTTTGGTCAGCGTTGTTTACCATAAATGAAATTCAGAGTCCGCCATTTTTATTTACAGTTCATGCAGAGAAGTAAGTTAAAGAACTACGTTATTGTTTATAAAAATTCTATCGCTTCTATGAGTGACGAAACCGAAAAAGAAGAAAGAGTGTTTCAGCTATGTATTAGATCAAGCCTTACTCACTAACCTCAGGAAATCGTCAAAGCTGCTTGGAGATACTTTCGCCCATTGAAGGAAGGAAGGAAGTGAAATTTGTGCATGAGAAACTGGTACAGACCATCGAATCTATGCAAGTTCTAGAGAAGATTAAGGCATTTGATAATAGTAAAAACAATATTCCTCTATTTGCTGTTATGCGTCAGTACATGAGGATGGTGATAGAAATAGTGATATTTATCCGTGCGGTTCACACTGGAGATTGGGATCTTCATTTGGAGTCTCTGGAAGCATTCACTAAGTACTTTTTCGCGCACGATATGCTGCCTATGCTCGTATGATTCTCGTCTATCTTGCCGAAATGCACAAGCTCAAAGATTCCAATCCGGATATTTATCAAGAGTTTCAGCAAGGAAATTGGGTTGTCAATAAGAAACCTAATGTAGCATCCTGTGCTACTAATGCAGCCTCTTGAACATGTCAACCGATCCATTTCTGTTTTTCTTGGATGGGATTCTACCCTCTAATTGAAAAACTGACTGAAAAGCACCAAAATTGAAGTCGCCGGAGGGCTAGCTGGTATTACTTTAAACCCAAAAGCCATCACGAAATACTTTCTCCTCGCTCCTGAGCTGGCAAGACTAGCTGACCAAGCCAAACAGATGGCAGGCACTTAAACTACAGCAATTACTCATCATCACAACATGTCTAATGCTGCAAGACTACGTCAAGACAAGAACGTAGCTGCAGCTAGTCATCACCTTGAGAAGTTTTGCAAACCCATTCCTTGAGGATAGTTTAGATCTCTACAACGTTGTGACGAAGGTAGTTCTGCCTGATAAAATGAAGATCGATCTCTGCCAGCAAAACTTTATTGGAAGAAAATTGCTTAATGACTTTGTGAAAGAAAGAATTCAGTCCAGCAAATTCAGCATTTGGTCAACCATGAAGAAGCGCAAGCTCCTAACATGGAAGAGCACTGGGAAGACTCTACGAGTTGTAGCAGATGAGAAGGTGATTGAGCTCAAGGAAGATCGCTCTTTCTTTGCGAGAGTGTTGGTGGTGTGCAAATCACATCCCGAGATTAACATCAAAGAAGCTATCGGAGAGTACGAGTTCTCAATAGTTTCTATAGGTCGATGTTTGCAGCAGATGGTACAATGCTTCATTGCTCTTCAAAGAGTACCTTAATGGAGATCCTTGAGTTGGCGTGTTAGAGTAGTTCCTGTGGTAATCATGACCAAGATGTGACACATGCAGAAGCAGCTACACCGATGAAAGTCTGTATTGTTGATGCAATGGCAGAAAAGCAAGCCCTTATTAAGCCAGATTGGGTTAAGGATTGTTATCAGCTGGCTGACTGCTTCACTGCTCAAACCTTTGGAAAGCATGGCGATAGGTAAGTTATTAGCTTTTTGTCAGGAAAAGGTAAATCTTTCCAACAATCTTTCCAAAACAAGCTAGTTTAGTAAACCAAAACATTAAATATAAACTATGGTATGCTCAGGAACGATGTACCATCCTCACTGAAGTCAGCAACTCGTGTAACATGCCAGGGTGGTATGGTTCCCATCTATTACAAAATCACCTACTCGACACGGTGTCACCAGACACTGACGTCTTTGTCCTTGCAATAAGGCGATCCCCAGAGTTGTGGCGGAGTACTTATTTTGTGACAGGCAGAGGGCACCGACATAGAAAGATTCTGCTCAGGTCAATCGCTGCAGCTATCGGTCCAGCTAGAACTGCGGCGTTACCTGGCTTTCATGCTTGGAGTGGAGCGGATGTAACAGGAAGTTTTGTTGGGAAAGGAAAGCCTAAATGTTGGAAAGCCTTCCTCGAAGCAGAAGATGACTGTATCACAGTACTATCAAATCTGGGCACAACCAAGCAGCCAACACCAAGTACTATTGCTGCTATTGAATAGTTAGTGTGCCAACTGTACCAACCGAAGACACGCATTTCCAAAGTAAAAGACCTGCGGTTACTTGGTACCTAATCCAGAATTGCCATCACCAGCAGATTATGGATGGACAATTGAGAAAGGTAACTCTGTCTTCATATTCATTCAATGTGACATTAGCATAGCATTTCTTTTAAAAAAAGGATCGTATTTTTATATAATGCTTATTATTCACTTAGTAAGTATCAAATTAATTATATCATTTTTATTCAATACATGAAAGATCAGTGGGTTCCAGTAATGACGCAGCTAAAACCAGCACCTGACGCAATCCTGCACCTAGTTAAATGTGGCTGTGCAAAAGAAAGATGTTCAACCAACAGATGCCAGTGTCACATGGCCGGGCTTCATTGCACTGATCTATGTAGCTGCAGCGACGGCGATGATGATTGTTGTGATAATACTTGCTTCTGAGTTGATGAAGAGTTCTCTAATGATGAGGAAGAGGGTGCACCTGATGGAAAAGAGGATGAGGGAGGCGACGATATGAAAATACATTTATAAACTGAGTTCATATTGTGTATAATGAAGATACTTTGATTTTGAAAGTCATAGGTCAGAAGCTATCCGTAACCTTGTTGCTAGCTCAAGGGTTAAACGTGATAACGTTGTGCCAAGTAATGTTAAATATAGTTGCAGCTGACAATGTTATTTACATTTTATTGCCTGCCCTTGTTTCCATGTTTTATGGGCATGTTATCGTTCTATCCTTAGCACTTAAAGTGAAAAACATTTATTAGACACTTTTCCATAAGAAACATTTGCAGTTATGTTGCTATTTTATAGAACATATTCATGGTATAAACCGATACAATAGCATTTAATGTTACAGCCTTGTTTCCATTCTCCCGCTGTCACGTGACATCCTTTGTACCTCAAACTTCTTCATATCAGTATGTAGCCATTAAATATTAAAGTTTGGGTCATTTCTGGAATGAGATATTGCTAAATGCGGTGATTAAAAGGCTTTTTATTGTCCAGCCTCGTTTACATGCTAAGTTTCTAACGTCACATTTTAAAACGCCCATAAAGACCATCCGTGCAAGTTAGAAAATTGCCGGCAACATTTTCCTAGTTCTTTAGGGTCCCCTGAACACTTCTGGATAGGTAGCTTGCTTTCATCACAAAATTCCCACGGGATTACAATTGCTCCCTGACTAATCACCATCTTTATCATCACCATTATTATAATCATCACCATCATCACCATCAATATTATCATTGCGATCATTATCATCGTCACCATCATTAGCGTCACCATCAATATTATCGCCACCATTATCATCACCATCGTCAATATCATCACCATCATTATTATCATCACCATCATTATCATCACCATCATCATCATCATCACCATCACTATCATCACCATCATTATTATCACCACCATCATCATCACCATCATTATTATCATCACCGTCATTATTATCATCACCATCATTATTATCATCACCATCATTATTATCATCACCATCATTATTATCATCACCATCATTATTATCACCACCATCACCATCATCATCACCATCATCATCACCATCACCATCATTATCATCACCATCATTATTATCATCACCATCATTATCATCACCATCATTATTATCATCACCATCATTATTATCATCACCATCATCACCATCACCATCATTATCATCACCATCATTATTATCATCACCATCATTATTATCATCACCATCATTATCATCACCATCATTATTATCATCACCATCATTATCATCACCATCATTATTAGCATCGTCACCGTTATTATCGTTCTTATCAGCGTTGTTGTCACCATCATTAATATTGTCGTTATTGTAGCATTATTTTTATAATGTCCATCGTTTTTTCTTCTCGACCCTTAACATCATATTTCGTCTTTAAATTTTTTCTTGTTATCAATTTTATTATCCTTGTCAGTATCATGATCGTCGAGTCTTATTACCTATGTCGTTAACTTCGTGATTGTCTTTACTACTTGTTGGTTTGTGTTTCGTTTTAGTGATCGTTACAAGGTGTTTGTAGATTTGTACAACTTGTCAAACTTTCTCATCCCGCGAGACCACATCCCACCTCTGAGTTCGCGCATGAAATTGACGCTCCGTAGCTCCCTGGTGGAGGGCAGATACTACTCAGACAGTGATAGCGCCCATTGCAGTAGCGAAAGTGAGGACGATATTAGGTCTCCTTTACCAGATGCCATGCTTGATTTAACCATCGCTGAACACTCATTGAGAACAGCTTTTGGGGAGAGCAGTGTTAGCGACTGCGAAGACTAAAGCGTTTACCCTCCCTCTTCCACAGGGGTGTTTGAGTTTGACAGAAGTAGGGAAACGAATCATTTCAAACCTCATTATCCCCCTCCCTTCCCCGTGCAAGGAATTTTCATCCAAGGAGATTATTTTAAGTAGGAACATTTCTAAAAATGTAACTGCCTAAGATTTCAAATTTCCAGAAACAGTTTTCTATTTAATCTACATAAGAGCAATAGATTTGAGTCAGTTTGAATCTTTGTCATTTTCATCACCATCCCTTTTTTTAAGAACTGGGAGAAACTTGAAAAACTATTCTATCCATTCAAGTTTTCCAATATCTTATTATTAGACGATTCATCAAACTTTTAGATAGCAAACTGCCTAAAAATATGTTGTGTACTATTTTATGAAAGTTGTTTGCACCTCAGATATGAGTATTTGATAGCATAGTTTTCCATTAAAGGGAAGGTGACCCTGATTTTATGTTTTGATTTGTCGGCGTGCATATATTTGAGATTCCAAAAATGTAGATTTTAGAGCGATCCACCAATCCATATTTGAAAAATATTACACAAACGGCCACTAAAACCTTCAGTAGGGTGCCATATTGCACTTTTATCGTGGGCTCAGAACAGTTGCCTCTGACGCCACAATATCAAATCGAAAGTTCGCGCTGTGTTTATCGTGTTAACTTTTAGCGAAATTATCAAGTAGAGACGTTATTTTTATTTTACAAAGATATATCTGTTTAAAATTCATCTTTACAAAAGGCTTTACACATTTCATAAATCCCAAGACGATGTAGTTTAACTTCAAAACAAAAAATGATTTGGGGTTCAGCCTCCCTTAGAAGTTAAAGTGAATATATACGTTTTTTCATTTACTAATTTCTTAACGAGATATCGTATTGAAATCTTCCGTATTTCCTTAGATTAACCCGTTTTGGCGAGTAGTTGAATTGCTTTTGATCGTTCTGGATTAGGAGCTTATTAGTCAGGGAAACTGTCGAAGTTATTTGAATTTTCGTGCTCTTTTAAAATATTTACTTGTTATTTTGATCACAAGATCCTATTGCAAAACTTTTAAACTTGCTCAGTTGTTGGAGAGCAGTGAAAAGTAGTTTACTGTCTCGTATTGCCCTGGGCTGGGTTTGTTCAAAGGTGAGTAAAATTTAGCAATGGATTAAGCAAAATCTACAGCAGCAATTACTTCTCCAAGAAAAAATATTACAGTTCTTACAAAATAGTGTTCAGATTTTCCTTGGGAAAAACTTGTTAATCTGTTGAAAACAAAACCATTGGTTAAAAATTTAATCCTGGATTTGCGCTAATCGACATTTGAACAACTGGGCCCAAGTGTTGCAAATGTTGCATTGTGATCGGTGATCAATATTCAACAGTCCTCTAATAGCAAAAAACGCATTTTGCAAAAGTATTTGTTACTTTCTCGTACCTTTTATACTAGTGGAAAATAAGTAGACTATTTCGCTGCCTCAAATAAAATCCAAGTCGCTGGTGTCCATTGGGCCTTACTGTATAGGCCGTTTTGGAATCATCCATTTGTGATCAAGTGAGTTCTATTTATGGCGGAAAATGAAATGTGTAGTGCCGGCGGGACTTAAGCGTTCTCATAAATGACAGGCACGTTTTGTCTTTTGAAGAAAAATTTTTTCCGAGTAAATGCTTAGGGTGAATTCAACTCACTTTAATTTGCAAGAAAGGGATTGAGTAGAGGAAATACGTTATATTATGGACTTCAATACCTACATTTTTATATATTTATGGGAAATTGTAACCATGGATGTGCGTTGAAACTTTGTTATTAAAGTGTACTTAAACCTGTTGAAATTGTTTAAAAAACACTGTTAAAATGCCTTTTCGAGTAACTGAAGCACGTGGTTTAATTAAATCAAGGTTGAAAAGTTTGATCATCTCCGTAGAGAAAGCACAAAGCTGTGAATTGCAATGACGAAGGGCTAACTCTCGAAACGACAGCTTTATGGTTTTCCTACGAGGATGAATAGAGTTTTCAACCTAGTTAAACGTTAACGCAGTCAGCAAGTGAATTAGCGGGATTTACCTTCACGAGTTAACTAACAATGGACGAGAAATCTCGTTGCCTCGTGCGGTATGCAAAATTTCGAGTTCAGTTTGAATACACTGCACAACAAGAGACTCATTAAGCCTTTACTCGTGGTAAGCGTGGGACCGGGGACAAATCCCAAATATGGCAGTCACTGGACCGAATCGCTAATCGCGACATGAAGGAAAAAAAAGAAAAAGAAATGGAACCTAAAAGTTGTCCCGTGGTACCACGAGTAACTACATCGCTACACTCGATGAGCAAAGAACATCACAGTACTTTTCTTATTCCTATTAACAACAAAGCATATCTCACTGAGACAGTGAAAAATTCAAAAAATCAGTCTAAACAACTTACCACCTCCTCAAGTAAAATTGCCAAAAAATATAGATACTAATTATAAAGTTTGCCTATCTCTTACCTGCTGAGTGACTTCGTCTCCCAATGGGACAATAACCACTTGTTTTTAATCTATTCCACCTGTTATCAACTGCAAGGAAAAAAACGAAATGTAATCCTCAACATCACCATCATCTCGACGGCGTGTAATGCCTGCTTCTTTTAAATATTTTCTTCAAATATCTACCAAGCTTGTAAAAGTGTATTTTTCGGTTCAATTATAATTACTGTTTCCAACGAATTTTTTTGTCTAGCCGTTGCGTTTGAACTGTGTGATACTGAATCAAAACTTTTTAAAGCCCAAAATGATTCTTTAAATTCCAAATGTTATATAACAATCCGAACTACTGCTTTACTACTATTTTAATGAGTAGTGTTTAAAATAAAATAAGTAAAAAAAAACCTAATTCCTTTACGAGCCTGGTGGCCCATGGAGCCAGCGCTTATTTCTGGTTTCTGTAGTGTTAAGCGGATAAGAGTCTTTGACTCCCCCTGGATGGGACACTAATCCATCGCAGGTTAGCCCCCAGCAGACGCTGGTACTCATTTACATAAACCGGAAGGATGGAAATCTGAGTAAGCTTATGCGGAAAAAAGGTCGCACAAATCAGCACAAATCTCGGCATAGCTGGGGCCGAACTGGGGACCTTGTGGTCAGAAGGCAGAGATCTTACAACTGCACTAAATTGAAACTTAATTAAGTATCCAATCTATAAAACCCCTTGGACTGCATTTCGGAAAAAGAGGTGCATGGGTAGAAGGGGGGAGGGAATGGGGCAACCAATTAAAAATTAGCAGAGTAATTTTTACCATGACAATTTTTCAGCAGCCACTTAAATGTTTTAACCATCCCCTAAAAAGATGACTGTCCGTGAGTCATCTTATTAGAATTTTTGATTATTGATCTTGTTAGCGAATTCTTTGATGTTTATTTTTTTTCGAGTTGATCCATGTTTGATTCGTTTGAACGGGCCTTCAGTCTCAAACAAGCCTTTGCACATCATGATTCACATATCTTCACCCTAGCCACCAGAATGTTGTAGGTTCAAATCCAGTCATGGGTTCAGAGTTGTTTCTAAGTATATATATTGTTTATTTGAAAATGAAAACAGAGTTTAGTATTATAATATTCATCTCCTTCCAACACCTGCTCAATCTATACAGAATGAATGTCCATTTATTTGGCAACGGGCCCAGCCCTGCAATTGCTAACTTCGGTCTTAGAAAGACAGTAAATCGAGAGATGAAGGAATGCGGAGAAAAAGTTAAACTATGCATGTCAACAATAGGTTGATTTCAACACAGGCTACTATCCAAGAAGCAATAGCCCTCATCACGATAGCTCAAGCCGACCTCGCCACGAGAAACCACAGGCTGCAGAAGGTTTTTTCAAAGATCAGCGGTAGTAGAGGCCTGATGACCATGCCAAAGAGATTAGAAATGTAGATCTCTGCCAAGACGTCATGCCGACCCAGAAGTTTCTGGGTGTGCAATGGAATTTGGAGCAAGACCAGTTTACTTAAGAGGTCTACCTTCCTGACAAGCCCTTCACGAGAAGTGGCATACTCTCCGTTGCTCACTCAGTGTACGACCCAGTTGGCTTTGCGGTAGTCATGGGAAAGCACATGATTGTCGATGCACCCTTTCAGTGGGACGATCCTCTTCCAGAATCAGTTTCAATATGCTGGAGCAAGTGGAAGGATTAACTTAGATCTAGACAATGTTACTGCCCCAAATGTTATATGCCAAAGGAGTTCAGGGAAGAATAGCGAACAGAACTTCACTCACTTTCCGACATGAGTCAGGACACCATAGGAGTTTGCATCTATCTGTCTATTAAATGCTTGTGACGAAGTCTTAGTATCGCTAGTGTACGAACAAACAAAGGTCGCTCCAGTCTGCATGACAAGTATTCCTCGCCTGGAGCTTTATGGTGGCTCCTGTCTACTCAAGTGGTGCAAAGAGTCCTAGCCCAGATTTTGATCTACATATTTCTAGTGTGATATACAGTACTAAAACGACTTGAAGGTCTTGCTGGGCTATGTTCTCAGTAAGTCCAGATGGTTCCATGTATATGTCGCCAACAGAGTACCAAAAACTCTTAATGTGTCCCAACCTGACCAATTGAGGTACGTCGAAAACAACATGAACCCTGCCGATCTGGTAACGCAAGACCTGTGAGCAAGTGAAATACAGAAGTCCAAGTGGTTAAGAGGCCCAGATTTTCTGCTAAATACCTCAAATTTTCCAGAGATACGAGTGGATTGGTTCGTCAATCCTAGCACAGAAGAACTTTAAGTGTGTAAACCAGAAACCATTGTCCGAGCAACTACAATTAACAAACAGAAAGGCCTAGGTTCTGCATGGTTCGAAGGATTTTCTAGTCTAGCGTCGCTGCAGTGTGTGAATGCTGCACTTATCGTCAAAGCCAGGGAGTTTAAACTACAGTAAGGAGAAGAAAAAAACCCGCATACAACAAGGTCAAGTCTATGACGATTATCGTGCTTGCAGTTCGGCAAGATAGTTTCGTCAAAAACATTAAAGTCATTGCCAGCACAGTGGCAGAAGTCAAAGAAGATAACGAGAGGTCAAATTAGCACAAGAGGAAAGCAGTGTTTAAGCAATTGAAGCTCTATAGCCTAGATCTCTTCAGACAAAGGGAGATTACGTGTTAGAGGACGACGGAGACAAGCCGAATTAGAGTAGGTCGAAAAACGTCCACTTCAAGCTCTTTCTTCTTTGCTCCAAACTTTTCCTGCAACTGTTGTAATACAAAAACTGCAGCTACAGTTGACTTACCCAGCTGAAATCCAAACTCATCCTAGGATTTTCTCGTAGACATTCATATCCAATTCAAGAAGTCTCACTCCTCTATGTTTGCCCACCATTAGGCCATCTCCCTTACCTTTACATGTATACCGGTATGGTATAACTCTTGTGTCACTGCTCTAGAACCTCGCCTTCCTGTTCAATGGGATTCACAAACCTGAAAAAACCCTTTTCACTGCAGTTGCTCCTGCAGCCTTTATAATATAAGGTCGCTTGTGACCCCAGACGGCCCCCGTGCCTTGCCTACTTTGGTGCTCTTCAGTGCTTGCTCCACAATCTGTTTGAACAGTCACTCCCGATACCAGTCCTTCCACTATATCTTCATTTGTCTCGTTTAGCAAAGAAGAAAAATAACTTCTCCACCTTTCCATAACTTCCTCTTCTTTCATTTTAAGATTTATATTCTCATCCCCAATATATTTCGATCTTACAATATCCTTCCTCTCTTTTCTCATCTGCTTCTCTATCTTGAACACCTTTGCTCTTCCTTCCTTCGTCTGAAGAGATTCACTACAGTCTTTCCTGGTTCTATCCTACCAATTGTTACTATTCTTTTGGCCTACCTATTTTCTCTCTGTACTACTCGTGCGCTTCCTTGGTTCCTTCTCTTTGCCACTTCTTAAAAATGACTTATTTTCTTTAATTACTAGCTGTACTCCCTCACTCGACGACCATGTTTCTCTGTCTCTCCACAGACTTCTCTTGCCGAATACAACGATGCATTCGACAAACCAGCATGATCAACATTTGCTCCTTCAGTTACATTCTATCACTCATTCTTTCTTCAAACATTCTTCTCTTGACAAGATCCTTTAGCTTCCAAGTTTTAATTTTCTTTTCTCCCCTCTTCCAAACCCTCTTTTTTCCTTCCATTAATCACTACTTCAGCACACAACAATCGGTGTTGAGTCACGCACGCTTCTCCTGATATCAACTTGCAGTTCTTCATTCTCAATTCTTCGTGTCTTCTACACAATACATTATAAATCTGACTTTCAATTCCCCAACTCTTTGTATGTGATGTAACGTTCCCGTCTCTTTCAATAATTTATGAGTTCATAACTCTCAGTTTATGCTCTTGACACAGTCCCAGCATGTTTTCCCCTTCTTGGTTTCTTACTACAAAACCGAAACATCCCATCACATCCTAAAATCCATCACACATTGATCCAATGTGGCAGTTTATATCACCTACCACCATCAAAAGATCCTCTTGAGAGACATCATGTATGTTAACTGATAGTTTCCTCTCCCTCTTTTCCTCTTCAGGCCTACCCTGTTGCACAGCATATACTGAAAAGACATGAAGAATCTTCCTTCTACACACCAATGCAATTTTCATCATTCTGTCATCCAATCTTTTAACTTTAACCACCTCCTCTACAAAATCTTCTTTCACCATGATCCCTACTCCGTTTCTGCCCTCCTCTATCTGTTCCACCAACACTTGTACTTTTCCTCAACCTCCGTACACTCTGGTTCCTTGGTTTCTATTCCTAACTTCTTGTAGACATCCCATATCTACTCTTCTCCTTTTGAACAAATCCACTACTTCCCTACTCCTTCCTGACAAGGCACCTGCATTCACTGTTGCCACTTACTCGTTTCGAGTAAGCCGAGGTATGCACGTGCTACACCAATCTTCAGGGAGCTGCACTGGCTGCCAGTGGAAAGTCGTATCATTTTTAAAATTTTATTACTAGTTTATAAATCACTCAATAATTTAGCTCCTGCATATATTAATAGTCTTTTGAAGAATTATAAACCTAGTCGCAATCTAAGGTC
>JANCMA020073955.1:0-15571 GCA_024336925.2 Zoanthus solanderi | reverse complement strand
ATCAACTGGTGGTGACGATGTTCAGGTTTTATTTTGAAACATTTTCTTTTATTTTAAAAGACCATTTGTACATAAGTATTGGCGTTGCATTAACAAAAGAATGATTCTATTTATATATAACAATATTTTTATATTTGATAAACCATTATTGTTTTTGTTTTTAAGGATTGCGGAACTAACTAGCCATATTGCTCTTCCATATTATTTTTGTCGTTTTTCCTAAACCAATACGGTCTTCATAACTGCCATTATGAAACTTATTTTTCATTTAACTTTTGTTATTCAAGAATTAAAATTCTTTTACATGAATTTTCTATAAATTTGTTCAGCTAGATAGTTTTTGCCCTTTAAACGATTAAAGTTTTCAGTCGAGTATACCGACTAAAAATAATGTTTGATATAATGACATTATAATATGTAAATGCTCCGAAATATATATATACGATATAATATTAGATAAAATATCTTCGATTCAAGTGTTGAAAAAATTCTTATACGACTAAGTTTTCTCATATGATAATTTCCTCATTGCTTTGAATGGGGTGTTTAATGTTTCTACAGAAAACGCAAAACTTTTTCGATCGAAGCTACTATGCTGATATTTGGTTCTGTTGAGAAGGCGAGCTGCTGCATTCATCAAACTTCAAGGGCGGATTCAGACATTTGAACACACATGCAGGGGAGGATAAGTCATCATTCTCGTTATCCCTCCCCACCCCTCTAAAAAGTAAATAACCTAAACAGCTGAGAGAAATATCTTCATCGATATTGATCTTAAATAACAAGTTAGCTATTTTTTTCACTGGTTATTATATTATACAAGTTGTATTTCCGTTTATATTTTTGTTTTTCAAGTATGTGTATATGTCAGCTCTGCCGGATTATCCGGTTGCATAACCAGCAGCAGATAACCTGTATTCCAACAACTCTTCCTTGAAGCATGAAGTCTGATACCTTCCGTAATATCCATGCTGTATTATCATCATTTGCGCTTAATATGCACAAATTGAGCAAGATATGAATAGATATGATAGATATACAGGTTCTCCCCTCGGGGCTTTTCAGAACTTGTTTATAAATATATACAGTTGAGTTCAGACAGTTGAGGGTCTTAGAAAGTCCGCGGCTCACATGTTAAGGCGCAACTTGGCAGCTGATAGGAAGTGCCCTCAGTGGAAGAAACAGATCGACCACAACACCGGGATCACGATCCTACTCTTTGCGACAAGTACGTGAGTTCTTTTAAGTCCCTCGACAGAGAGATCGAGAGACTGGATCTATATATGGTTTAACGTCCTTATCCGAGAAGACGTGAAGGTCTAACCATTTGCAGATGTCAGAGCAAAGGCAGCACCTTCTCCTCAATTATTTTAAGACCCTGAGTGGTGGTCCGGCCGGGAATCGAACCCGTGCCTCCCGCACAGCAAACTGGCGCCTTACCAACTAGGCTAACCAGGCGGCAACTGTAAAATATGAGTTCCTTAAATCTTGTTTTTTTTTCTTGCAGTTTCTCAAACTGTGTGTACATTATCGGAGACCGTCTCGATCTTGTTGAACGAATTATACCCTATCCTTGCAGAGATACTTATTTATAATTTATAAGATCTGTAACTTTTCCACTTTTATAATGATCTCCCTTTCACTTGCCAGTTTGGTTCCTAAAATAGAAAAAATCTTTGTACAAATACAGAAAGAAGGTGCTATGAACCACCCTAAGGCGTTATATTTAAAAACCTCCTTGCTATTCTCGGTAATCGCGTGCGCCCAACAGATAATCAATATTCGAGCAAATCCAACATATTGAAAATGAAATCTCTCAGGTCGTACATAAAATACTCGTTAGCCCAAAATTGGGTGTTTCTGTTTTTTTTGGATCTGTAATCGCTTTTTTAATTGTTAACATTAAAGAACAAACGATATCTAACTACTATATATTTGCGTTTCAGACACAGAGGCAGCAGCCGATTTTTAATCTCAAATCATTTATTGTCTCCCGCCAGTAATAGTTGTTTTCTTTTCTACATTTAACACCAAGGTTTAGAATAGTTAACGGTATTATTAATTTATCTGGCTAGACGTAATTTCAGCTTGCTTCAGGGCGATACCGTTCCATCCTCTGAACATTTTTTTAAGAAAAACAAATATACTGCATGCGTCGCGCGAGTTCGACGGCGAGTGCTATGATGCAACGCATTAGACTATAAAGATGTTTAACGCGTTACCAAAGTTGTTGTAAAGGTGCTGATATTTCAAGCGTTAGCTTTTCATCATGTTAGCTTTTCGTTAGACGAAGTCTTTGACTTGGCAGAGAAAGCGTTAACAATCGTAACGCCAACTCCTTATATACACCAGTTACAGAGATGATCAGGTAAAATTTTTACCCCTGATTTGTCTAAATTACATCTCATGTCTGCCCAACTTCAGCAAGACAAGTTCGCTTCGTGCAACTTAACAGAGACATAATTTCAACATTTCAAACATTTTTGTCTTCCATTGTTTGTTCTTGAGAGGATTGGAAGGACTCGTATAGAGTAACAAGAATCCGCATACCTTCAAGACACCCATTTTTTTATGCGAACGGATTTTCTTCCCACGATTCAGGTGCATGGCAGGACGCGACTGACACCGAATTTTTTTCAAATACTCTCCGAGAGAAGGTGCCTTTATTAATCATTCAGATATGCATGTTCCTATGAACACGAACATTTTATGCCATGCACTTCAGACTATCCGAATTAGTTTTTGATTTGCGTTTATGAAGCTTGTTTCCTGCTAATTCTCTTAGGCCAACCTCGCCACTTAAAGATGCATGTTCTAAATTGTTTTGAATTTGCGTATCTTACAATTATAAAATAAATAGATAATGAAACATTACTATTTTTAAAGTAGGAAAACACTTTTCGGCGTAATAACGAGCTTTAATTGTGTATTAAGACGTAATAAATACTGAATTTCTATGATAAAAAGTTGCCATTTCTTAACCAACCAATCAATCTTTATTTGTACTCACTTTCTTGCTCAAAAAAATTACAAAAATTCAATGCAAAATATTAAGTAAAAAGTTAGAGTTCTAGCTGCCTGGAATAGCCATAAGGGCTAGCGAAGCCAGGCAGCCAGCTTGGTATTTTTAAATTTCTGAGCAAAACTTAACCTGGAAGCACTTTTAAAGTTGCCTTAGAAAATTAGTGAGAAAAGAGAAGTAAAACAGGAAAGGGTAACGTATGGGGAACTGACTCAAAAACTCAAACCCTAAGCTTTCCTATACCATCCTCGTTTTAATGCAGCTTTCATCTTTGAACGACCGCCGTAATATGCATATATAACTAATTAAATTTTTGCCTGTTTTTTTGTATTGATTATTTATCATATTATCATCAACCGATGTAAAACTGAAAAGAGTGCAAACAATGTGATGTAATGTAATGAATCTTGTAGATTTTCGTGTTCTATTAACTTATCAATCAGTGAAAGCATCTAAGCTTTTCAATACGCTTTTTCAGGTTTTGATGATCAAGTCAGATGGCGCGGTTGTCTTACATTGTCATTGACAAAATTGCATGAACATGATGTTTTTTTATTGCTTTTCTTCACTGACGACCTAAATGGACTAGTCAAAATGCTTTCGTGATCAGAGCAACTTCATAACATCTACAGATACTAAAAGCTAAATCCTTTACTAGCCTAGTGGCCCATTGAGCCGGCGCTTATCTCCGGTTTCTGTAGTGTTAAGCGGATGAGAGTCTTTGACTCCCCCTGGATGGGACATTAATCCATCGCAGGTTAGCTCCCAGCAGACGCGATTACTCATTTACCTACCCAGAAAGGGAGGAAAGCTGAGTTAGCTTAGGCAGAAAAGAAGGTCACACAAAGATTCAAATATCGGCAGCTCCGGGATCGAGATTTTACCAACCATGCCCGTCCGTCCGTATACGATTCCGTGAAATGCTTCTTTATTACAACAATATTATCAAACTCACTATCAGTTTGACTACCTTATATGTTTATGGTTATGTAGAAAAATGTTGAGTGATATTATCCTATAGCGGCCTGCAACTACATGTTTGTGTCATCAGGTTGTCATAAACAAAATCTAGATGCAATATTTGGTTCCACTATGCCCGCGTTCGTTTCATTAAAAAACGTTTTCATTCAAAAATCAGGCTTAGGGTGTAACTACTCACTAACGCCACTGACAGGTAGCTCAACTGTAATGTATAATGTAAAAAAGATAATCGTTCGGTGCTACTAATAACAGGCTATAATACATATGCATTTATTTGTTGTTAATGTGAAGACAATATACCTTATATGGTGCTATTAAACTCGTGTAATTTGAAGGCTGGTGGTACTTGCACTGATAGGAATGGGCTGCTAGTTGAGATCAAGTAACCTTTAGCATATATCAGAGCTAGCTCAGATGGTTAGGGGTTGGCACAGTTGGTAAGAGCTCCGCCTTTTAACCACAAGGTCCCGGGTTCGACCCCCCGGCTCTGTCATGATTCAGTTGAACAACTGTGTGACCTTCTATCCGCAAAAGCTCACTCATCTTTCCATCCTTAATTCCGAGGTTGGTGTTAGAGTACCAGCGTCTGCTGGGAGCTAGACTGCGATGGATTAGTGTCCCATCCAGGGAGAATCAAAGACTCTCATCCACTTAACACTATGCAGAAATCGGAGATAAGCGCCGGCTCCATGGACCACTTGGCTCGTAAAGGATTTAGCTTAGCTAGATACTCGAACAAACCGGCTCCCGAAATCCCTCCTATCCTAGAGTCGGACATTTTCCAAAAACTAACCACGACTGATTTTATATTTTTGAGTGGGAACTCCTGGTTTCCTTAGTTTAACTAAAATTTTCAACCAGCTGGTCCGTTTCATGAAAACTGGTATTCGATTCTAGACCCAAACGCTCTGATTTACGGTAGAACCCTTTCCTTGAATAAACCGCCAGTAAACCATTTACCCTTCATAGCGGCAAAAGTTACCTATTGAGCCCATATGTAGCACTAGGGCTATCTGCGGTAATTTATTCCTGCGCAAAGCCGGCTACGCAGAATACATTTAAGTGCCAGTGCTAGTTGTACGTGGTAATAATGAAGGTAATGACCTCCCCGTCCTCGGGAATTTGCATATTTTTAAAAGCAGTTAAAATTTGTGGTGAGTATCACCGTAAGTAGTAAGCAAATGAACTGACGTTTTAAACGTTAAACTTTCATTCAAGCGATTCTTTATCAAGAGAGCTAGAGCTAGAGAGCGAGAGCAAGTGCTCATAACGTTTGATCCTTATATGCTTTGGCTCTTGGCGATTTTAACACACAAATTTCAACCATGAATATTGCTCCTCTAGTACAATTTCGCCAACGCTATTAATATTCCATGCTTTTTAAACTCTACATTTAACAAGTATCGAAACCCAGTGTTCATAGACTTATTTTGGATGAAAGATTAAATCAACCAAATAAAATTCCGATTCCGAAAAAGCAGGTTTAAAAATTATTTACGAAACACATTTTGCCACATACACGTTCGTGCGTACGCAATCTCTGGGAATTAAAAGCAGTTGTTAGTGACGCAATCGTTAAAATGCGTCATAAGATGTTGTTCAATTATAATTTCTTTTCAGTAATGGTATCAAAGTCTTTAAAGGCCAGTCCACACTGATAAAGACGTTTATTGCAAAATAATATTGTGCAAATATGACATTTAATTTATCAAATGTTCATGAAATATATACCACGTGACATCAAATTGTCTTACTGTCACGTGACACATTTATAGACGAGCAGAGGTGGACGAACAAGGAAATTAGACCCACTCATGAATACAATTGTGGTGGTTTAAAGGTTGAGCTGTCGTTACACCCTGAGAATTTTAAGTCGTGATATCATTTCCTCTTCATTGTATAACTAATAGTTTTCAAACGACCTTCACTTCTTGCAGATGTAGTCTGATACGTGAAAGAAAGCAGTTTGGACAATCATGGCGCACAAACGACAACGCAGAGCTCCTTCGTCGTGTGTCAAACTTCCGCTAAAATTAATTTTTTCGATTTTCGTCTTTGTCCAGCTTTCCATGAACGTTAACGTGGATGGTAAAATTTATAAGTCGGTTCAATGGATTTCAACCAACCCAAGGTAAGATAGGTATAAATGAGTTTTGGTTGCATGTACGCAAACTTCTGTATCTAGCGTCTGTAAAGTTTTAAATGATTTATAGTGTGGTAGTTTGTTGGACATATTTCTATTTATTCGCATGCAAATTAGCGTTTTCTAAATGTTATGCTGTATTTTCGCTTATTAGTCTGTTCATAAAGTCAGTCTTAATATGTGACTAGTTTCACGAGCGAAGAGAGTCCTTTGCCTGTAAGTTTTGAATGTATAGGACCGACTGTATATATATTTGTTGATTTTTTGTAAGTATCCCTGAAACGGAATATGAAAGATCATGGTGTTTTGACATCAATCCCCTGGTACAAGCTTGGGTCTGTTTTTCACAGAACTGCGTAACTAACTCTACTTCGTGACAGTTTTATCCGTTTTTTATACCGAATATTTTGGCCCTGTAAGTGTACTTGATAGAACTGCGTTTTAGAAATTCTCTTCACATCGATGTTGAAGCCACTGAGTTGCTTTGGAAAGTGATCATTTTTTGTATACTTTTGCGAAAGGGGATTGCGAAATTAAGAACGGCGGAAAATGGAATCTTATTTTGCGAAAGAATTTTAATTATTTCGACCCTTGTAGTTCAACTTTTACATAAATGATTTTTTAAAAAAAGCTTTGCAAGGGGTCACGTATTGTGAACGAACGTTTCTTACTCCAATATTTAAGTTTTATACTAAAAGCATTATTGATTGCCTAAAACCCAATGTAAATTATTTAATCCATCGTCAAGGAAACTTTTTCTAACAACACAAAATATATTTTAGTATTGAAAGCGTCGTAGGTGAATTGTTTTGGATTATCGCTATGGGTGAATTTTTATGTTTTTTCCGTAGTTAAGAGAGAAAGCTTGCTTTGATGGTTCAAGTTTTGTGGTTTAGGCTCCGTGGTTTACATATTTATGTTGAAGTAGTTATATTAGCGTCGACTAACCAGTAATACGTTGAAAATCCAGCATTCAGATTGGTTAGTATTGGAATAGGTCTCTCTCTCCATGCATTGCATGTTAAATACATATTGTTTTTGTTGCTGATAGGAATGATGGTATACACAAAAACACATTCATTGTTATTTGTAATACCAAATTCATTAAAGATTTAACGCTGTGTCTCGGTGTCCGACAGTTGTATAGGGATTTAATAAAACTCTGTGTCCGACAGTCGATAAATTTCTCACAATTAGACCAAATATACCAAGATATAGTCCTGTAAAATTTCTGTATTGGGGGGTGCTTAATTATGCAGACAGTTTATGCATAAAAAATCTCAACTAATTTCTTCATTAGTAATCCTAACCCTAACCCAACAGGACCCAGTATGCCGCAGTATGGAAATTATCCCTATAATCCTTACCCAACGGTTTAAAGTAGTTAGTTGCACTAACTTCCAAAAAATTTATGTTGATTGGAATTCCTTTAATTCTTTATTCGTTGTATGTAGACACAATGTAAAAACAGTTGGTGCAAAAATAAAGCAATGAATTGCGTTATTTTTCTGAAATGTAACATTGAAACAATATAGCAAATGAGTGTGTCATTCATTAATGCCGAAATATGATATTGGTATTGATTTTGTGGCAGAGTATTTAAAATTTAACACGGTTGTCAAGCAGTATGTTTAAGTGCAATTCATTGTTATAGTGTTTACCAAAATAGTGGGTGCATTCATGTCATGCTTCATGTCTTGACAGAGATCTACCACAATTCACTTCCTCACTATCAGTTTCAGTGGGATAAATGTGATAGTTATCAAGAAAAATTCATACACACTTTTTTATGAGAACAACTTTATAACGGAACAACAAGACTCAAATTTGCCAAAATTTAAGAACAAGCTCAGGCTGAGGCTTGATTACTAGTAAAGTTTTTGTGGTAGAAAATTGACTAAAACTTAGCGATAAAGTATAAAACATAAAAAAGATTCACTGTAAAGACTGTTCAATAAACAAGGAAGGTAGTTAGCCGCTAAATTCAGCCATACAATAAATGTGTGGAGCAAGGCATTTCATTTTCCAATAACCTTGTTTTGTTTTGTTTTTTCTTCAATAAAATCCACTCACAGAAATAAGAACGATTTAAGAACAAATTGTGGCTGAAGTTGTCAACAAATTAAGAACAATGAGCCTTGGAAAAATTTACTGGTTCTTATAAAAAAAAAGTGTGTAACATTTACAGCCTTATATGTGGTTTCATTGCTGCATATCAAGTTAAAGAAATTAATTTACAAGGTTTTGTTTTATCTTAGTTTCGAGAATGCATTGAGACATTATTTATTTGTTTATATGTTTTGGCTCTTTGTCCATTCTTACCCACAGAGCTGACTCCACCACTGTGTTGTAGACTAATTATTTTCAAAGGGAGGGTACATATTGCAATTGAGATGATGAAATTTTTAAATTTTTCTTTATTGCATCATTCAGAATTAACAGTCGTTTGTCTGGTTTTATCAGAATTTGTTGCACTTTTGTTTAGATATTTTGAAACAATATCAGATCATGACTTGTTTTACCTCCTTACTGCCATTAACTATATGTTAAATGCAGTTATATTCCATGTACAGTATTCACAATTACCAATTCAATTATAATTGAGTCAAAAAGGAAGATTTTTATATGAAATAATGAAAGGAAATAATGGATGTAGCAGACATGAAGCAGATGAGGTTTATTTCCCAGAACGATTTTCCACTCCGAGAAAATAATTGTTGATGTAGATCAAAATCTTCAGAAACAACAAATGTCGAATAACTGTTGATAGTTTTCTGTTGTTGATTTCTAAATTTGTAGATCACTTGTTGTTCTTTTCAGCAAGATTAAACCCCTATTTACAGTAGTAGAACCTATGGAAAGGCTGAAAAATGACCAAAATTTAATAACTTACTTAAGTAGCTGAGCGTATCTGAAGCTGAGGAAATTTACTTTAAATATGTGCAAAAGTAATTTGTTTCAAGATTAATGTGTGTGTTTTCTGTTATCATCTGGACTAGTATGCACAAAAACCTGAATTCTTCATGACAGTACAGTTTGTAGCTGTATAAATTTATTTTATAATCTGCCCTGTATACTTTTATGTAGACAATGGTGTTTGTATGAAAGATATTTTAATTGATTTTTTCAATGTAGGAAATTATCAAATTTCTCCTGATAAACAAATTAGACTTTAGACCCTTACCAAAGTAATGCTCCAAATATTTTTGCTAAAATTGTTAAGAACATTTGATGATAATGTCCTCAAAATATTAAAGATATCCTAGCTCTGCCTTATTGAAATTTATTTTCAGTGCTTCTGTAATGGTACAAGATTGTACAATACTTCCTGCAGTCTGTGAAACACTAACTGGGCTGTAATTAGCAAGTGTCAGACAATACGTTAATGTTATCAGACACTTTATAAAACCTAATGAATTGAATTGAAATTTTATCTCTCAAATTGTCCACTGGAGTTACGAAAGGTTGAAAGGTCTTTACACATTCATTTTAGCTCAGACAGTACGTGCCAAGGCACACAGAGGAAATTCTTTCTATCTAGAGGTTAAGTAGTAATGTCAAGAGAAATTTGAGCTAATAATAGATATTAACAACTTTAAAAATTACTTTTATTATGCCCATCAAAAAAAAAAAGATTAGTTTATCGTTCTTGTCCCATGTTTGAATTTCCGGCTGCACTGGAATTTTTTTTGCTTTATTCCATACAAAAATTTAAAGTTCACGGATTTTGAAAAAAAGAAAACTAAAGCTGTGTTTGTTTGACCCAGGTCTTAAGAATCTTAATACTGTAATTAGAAAATATGATATTAGTTATGACATGTAGAAAATATTACATAAAATTAAACATTAAAAACTGTATAATTTGTTATCTAATTATAATTTAATTTAATTTTAGAATATAATTTTATGGGTTTATGGTCTTAAAAGTTGACTTACACTCTGGAAAATACGTTATTCTATTTTAAACTAATTTAATACTGAGTTTCACTCATCAATGAAAACACATATTAAGCAACAATTAAATGACAACTCATCTGTATGGGTTGTATATGTTATTAAGCATGTAGATAGCTACAGAATATCATTGACATTTACAAGTATATTCTAAAATAAGGTGTAATGTGTCAATGTCTTTAGTATGAGTACATCTGAAAAGACCACTAAAATGCTGCTGACAAAAATAACAAAATAGTTACTGTTCATCAGTTAGATACCTAAATTATGTGCAATTCTACAGTTGGTTTTGGCTCCATTTAATCCTGTAGCAATTGAAGAGCAGTTCAGGTGGAGCCACCCACTAAGTGAGCACAGTAACTTAACAATGTTAGTAAAGTAACGAAAACCAATAGATAAAACCGTAAAAATCAGTATTTACAGCACACGCCACACAACAAAAGCAAGAAGCTCCCAAGTGAAAAACAAATAGGAAATCAAACATTGCACACATCACAGGTAACAAAAACACAAACAAATATAACATTTAAAAGAAAAGGATACAATGTGTCAATAACTTTCCAAACAAGTCAAGGCTACTTCCACATCTTTTTGTAGTGGCTTTTATAAAACTTTACAAATACCTCGAGTATCTTCTTCTTAAAGCCTTGTTTCTCTAACTTTGTGAATAGGCACTTCTTTCTTGTTTTAGATTTTCTCTCATCGCAAATTCTAGCATATATCACCAGTTGAGATATGTTTATTTTCTGTATTTTCTGTAGGATTACTCCCTTTAGCAACTACTGTTACTGCTGGGGAGACAAAATGGAACCATTTCAAGTTGTTACTTAGTTTGTTAACATGGTTGGCAATTTGTTTGGAGTATATGAAAGTGTGTTTTAAAAAAGTTAAAGATCCTTTCAATATTTGTACCCATATTAATTTTGCTTCTTCAGATGATGATGTCTGGTTTGTGTGTCTGTCATGTGAAATGTCTCCTTCCACCTTAGAGTGGTTAAAATGGTGTCCCCAATTCGTAGGCCTTTGGCCAGCTCAATAAACTTCACACCTAAATAAATAAAGTCATTAAGTATCAGCCCTACATAGCTATTGTAAATGACGAACACTCAAACTTCATTTACATCAGTATATTATAGTCAAAAAATTTGTATCTCAAGTTCTTCAAATCACAGGTATTAAAAATGTTTGTTGCAGGTTTATTCGAGGCAATGCAGAACAAAACTGCAAAGATGATGAGATTTTGGAGATACGAGTTAAAGTTGCATCAAAAATGGCTGTTCTTTGTCCTACCAAAGTTATGGTTGTAGATACAATGGAGCATGAAAATCCACAAGATTCCCTTTATGAAAATCTCTGGATTATTCACGATAAAGATAGCTTTGACAATTGTGAAATTCCATTAAATGATTCAAGAAAGCTGCTTACATGCAATGACCCTCACAGTCTGAAGTACAAGACTATTGTATTCAATTTGTACAGTGCAAGTAATACACAAGTGGCCTTTGCAAAGGAGAAATACTATTATTTTTTGTGTAAGTTTGCTGTTTTTTTTTTTAATGATTATATTGAAAACCCCTTTTTTTGCAAGGTACCTGGAGAAACTCTTGAATTTTTTAGGCCACTTTATTAGGTTTTACACTTTCGTTTTTGCGGTAGTTACTAAAACAAGGAATGACCTACAATGACCTACATTATGACCTACAATGACCTACATTATGACCTACAATGACCTACATTATGACCTACAATGGCCTACATTATGACCTACAATGACCTACATTATGACCTACAATGAGCTAATATGAGCTAGATTGAGCTACAACAAACTAAATATTATTGAGTTAATATTTAAACTGCCTCAAAATGCGGCGGGGCTAAAGTACAGGTCATGGGTTACAGGTTACAATAAAGTTACGATGAGTTCGTATTTGGTTTGTATCAATTTATTTCGTATTTTATTTTAGTTTGGTATTCTCTATTCATAAAAAAGCCCTACTTGTTCTAGTAATAATGCTTTGCTAATGGTTTACTGGGACGTTACTAGAGGTCTCTAGTAGCACCGATATCCACCCTACCTGGGAAGGGACAAGCCAAGAGATCACGTGATTAGTAGTCGAGCACATGGTCACCAAGATGGCCGACTATGAGATGATTTGCTACTTTATTTTTGTTTTTAGGGGATCTTTTCCTTTTATTACCATAAAGCTATCAGTTAGTGAAATGGCATTGTGTACGTTTTACTACTGTGCGATCTGATCATGTACAAGCGTCTTATATGAACAAAGACTGTGTTGTTTATGGCGATTAAGCGCTAAGACGGCAATCGAATCTAGTTATTAAAATAGTGACTCAAGGCACGTATAAAGTGACTATCTTTCTTAGTATGTTGTCTGTTCTTTTAACCCTTACCATACTCCGAAAATCCCCAAATGGTATTCCATTGGTATAATTTATAAGAAAAATTACTGACAACAGCATGTGTCATCACCTCTTGAAAAGTAGTTTTACAGGGATCTTACTGGTCCTGGAAAACCTGGAAAGTATTTGAAAAATAAAACTTTGAAATCCAGGTCTTGAAAAATTAATAAGTATTTGTCTTGGAAAAGTCTGGAAAATAAGCATTTTTGTGGACAATATCAAAGTAATTAACTGTGAAAATATTTTCTCATGTTTTCAGTTTTTAAGGGCTTTAAATAAAATAAATTAAAGCAAAAAGAGTCTGAGAAAAATGTTATTTTAAATGGTGCAGTATGATTTTATGTTATTGTCTTAGCTTGTACATGCTCTTAAAATGACTAGTTAGGAGAGATTAATTTCTGTTTTGTTCTTTTTTTTCTGTCTAAGTATTTGAGACCTTAATTTTTGTAAAATGTGGTTACGTTAGATGGAAAGTCCTGGAAAATACCTCAATAGAATTTTTGTTGACCAAAAGTGTACAAACCTTGTTTTACACCGTACCATTCAACTAACTCTTCCAATATTTTCTGTTTCAAGGTTCATGACATGGAATTTGCACCTTCTCTTGACATTATAATCCATGAAACATTACCAGCCCTTCAGAAGGTAAAACTTAATGATAAATACATAAAAAAGATCAAATTTCTTAGTCATGACTTGTTTATTAAGTATCAAGATTGAAACAAAAATTTTGTCTTCATGAAGAAAACGATGAAAATTAGAGTATGTAGAAAAAGCTTTTCAAATTTCTAAATTTCATGAATAAAAATTAGTATAAATTGTAACTTTTTTTCACTGAGAAGATATAGTAAACAAGATGCTCTAGGAGCATATTATATTTGTGCCAGCTCGTGGACAAAATGTGAAAGCTTTTGATTTTATTGAGTTCTGACTGTATACACAAGACTTGGCTTCTCAGTTATATCAAATAGCCGAATATAGCCGCTGTCCAGCATATCAAGTATTACATCAAGTGGCTGAAGACCTCGATACAAATTTTAAAAAAAACACGGCGCAAACCTAAACTTGTGGCGCGTTTCGCTGCTGGCACAAGTAATAATAGTAAGCTTGGGTTTTAGCAGCCACGTCCAGATGCTTAGCTCTGTCAGGCCTCATTAGAATGGCATAGCTAACAAACCGGCTCAAGTTTCCACCAAAGATAATAAGACAAATGACATCATAAGCATAGATAGCAGACGTAAACTAACGATATTATCATGAAGCCACTAAAATGGGCACTATGGTCACTCGTTAAATCTACCATAAATAATAGCGAGCCCAAGTGCTAGTAGCCACGCTCCTGAGTGAGTTAGCAGCCGCCTATGTATTGAACAAGATGGAAACGGTAATTTCAAGAAGTTTTTGCTGACTTTGCGGCATGGTTGACTAAGTTTGTAAAATCTCTGCATTTCAACCACATGGTCTGGGGTTCAATGCCAAGATTTGAACATATTTTGTGTGACCTTCTTTTACGCCAAAGCTCACTCACTTTTCCATTCTTACGTGGAGTACCAGCGTCTGTTGGAAGTAACCTACAATTAAATAGTTTCCCAATTAGGGACAAAGTTGTTTAGCACTTCAGAAGCTGCTGGTTAGCACCGGAACCATGGGCCATTAGGCTGGTAACAGATTTACTTTAGTTTGTCGACACAAATAAATGTATTATTGTAGATGTTCTAAATGGCTAGCTATGTCCAATAAGGGACCTAGGAAATCTTAAAATTTGGGATTCTTGAATTCCAGTTGATGATGTGTAAGGATTTAGGATTTTCAATCAAAACTGGAATACCACCCAAATTGGAATGATTGTTTGGTACGTAAGTAAGAGATATGTGCTTTTACTGTGTAAGTATTTATGACTCAAAGCTTTGATATGAAGAAAATCACTTAACAGCAATAGACTTACTTGTTCTGATGGCTGGTCTTCTTGGTCAGAAACAAGTGGAGCAACCATATTCAATACAGCATCCACCTGAAGCAGATAAGAAATAACTATAAATGTTAATTCCACAAACAAGAAACGACAAAAGCTCCACATGAAGAAATTTTAAGATTTAATCTATGGTATTGTTGATGATGAGAGAAACGTGAATGATGAGGAGGCTGTGAAAGTGGCCAGTGATAATAAACAGATAAAAAACTAGGAAATGTTGTTGCTGTTAAATAGTATATATCAGTTGTGGGTTCTTTGTATGTATAAAATGTCCTTATTCTTCCGATGGTGATGGCAAAAGAAAAATTCAATTAAGATTTTTCTTCATGGTGAAATTTGCGTCAAAGTTTGGAGAAATCACCTCCGAATTCACCTTGACCGAGTGATGGGAAGCTGGTCCATGACGTCAAAAGCAGAATTTAGTAATGAGAGTCCAGTCCTGTTTCTATTATCTGTTCAGTTTACGTATCTACAACAGACCTCACTATCATATTTTACAAGAAAATGGAACAGATATATAGAAACAGGACCGGTCTCTCACTACTAAATTCTGCTTTTGACGTCACGGACCACAAGACAATAGAGCAGTTATCAGCCTCCCATCGCTCGGTCAAGGTGAAACCGGAAGAGATTTTTCCAAATTTAAATGCAAATTACACCATGAAGAAAAATCTTAATCGAATTGTTTTTTTTCCATCACCATTAGCAGGATAATGACATTTTATACAAACGAAAAAAAACACAACTAATATACACACTATAACAATGTGAAGAACTATTGTAGTTGTACAAGTGTGCCTAGAAACAACGATAAGCTTTGAGGCACTATGATGATCTTAGTTCATGACAACAATAAAGTTGATGATAGTTTTTATATCTTTATGACGTTTATGACCATGTTGAAAACAATTTTGGTGGTGTGATCAGCCTTTTCAAAATGTTTCTGAGGAGCAGGTTATATTAAAGTTGGAGGCGGTTTGGTTGCTGAAGGCAACCTTTCAAGTGCCCGTAGGGCGGGAGCATCTAGGGGGATCCGGGAAATTTTTGAAATTAAGATGCTCAATGGTGTGATTTGGTGCAA
>JANCMA020073853.1:0-15573 GCA_024336925.2 Zoanthus solanderi | reverse complement strand
CCTCGGTTTTTTTAAACATGATGTCTGAATTTTAGACTTTTCCAGACATCTTCACAAAATCACCAGTTTTACAGATTTAAGGCTATCTTGTTGTTGTGATCAAGCCAACAAAATATTTTGTTAGGTCTGTTTGGAAAAAAGGAATTTTGATGCTTTTCTGATAATGAAGTGATCAAAGAAAAATGGTCTTCTAATAGCTGATTCAAAGAAATTTGCATCTAAATTTCTAATATTAGAATAGAATGTAAAGCAAAAAATTCTTTATTAGTACGTCATTAAAAATTATTTTCTGTTGTTGTTATTGTTTTAAAATTATCAGTGGTATGAGGGCCAATATGCAAAACTTTGAATTTGAATCTGCAAAGTGAGTAATATTTGGAGATGGTGGAGTAACTCGGTGTCAATGACTGAATCAGGAATAAGGTCATAATAAGCTTGGAATTGATAACTTAAGAAATAAGTATTGAAAGCTATTTGTTTGAAAAAGAAACGCGAGCTTTTTGTTTTTGAAAATTACACACCAGTTATTTGTTACAAGAAGAGTTGCCAATGAAACCGAGAAGGCAAAATTTGCCGTAATACACATGTAGAGACTGAACTACCGTCTGAGTCTTAATTTTCATACTAACCCTCAGTTTGGCTTGTTCATGTCTGGGATTTTCACGCTCAACATCTATATAAAACAATATGAAAGTGAGACAAAAATAAAACACAATTTAAAAATGACCTAGTTTCCACATAACATTCGTAAAAGTCTGCAGGACTCTAAATTTTAAAGATGGCAGACCCGAATTCTCGATTAAACTTCAACATGATTACCCTTATATGTCATGGAACAATAGTCATGTCAGCAGGCATCGCGTATAATGATATATCGCAAATAGGTGTTCCCATGGAAAAATAAAAGTATTTTTGTCGGAAGCTTTGAAATGGTCCGGTAAAAGTTGAACTAGAGTCTAGATTTAACTCTTCCATTCTTCCTGATGGTATGTCTCCAAAAGTATACTAACTAATGGAATCTTGTCACTCATCGTGATCGCACTCCATCGTGCTCTAGATTATATGGAAACCTGGCATGATAATGTCTCTTTCACAAGTGAAAGCTGAGAAAATGCCATGAACAAATAGCAATTAGCACACTAACCAAAATTGACAAGGGGAAAACGAAGGAGAGCAAAAGCAAAAAACAAAATGCATATGAATGGATAATATAAACGAAACTTACAGGAATGGAGTTTTTTAAGAGAAAGAGGACAAATTGGAAATTCTGGATAGACAACACTGGATTACTGGATAAGGAAAATTGACCGGCTATGCGGGATAACTAGACCTAGCTAATGAAAGTGTAGAAGCTCGTACCACAAAGTCGCAGCAGACGTCTGAAAGCAAAGTTTAATGGTGGAGCCGAGTTGTTGCAGACATCAATTGCAGGGCCAGGAGTGACTTGCACTTTACCTTTAGACATTTTTATCTTTTGAATCTTGTCTGTCAATAATGTTGATAGTTACCAAGGCAACCATCAAACTCGAGCTAGGGTTGGTACTTCGTATTTGGCAACATAAAACGATCAACAATGGCGGTTACAAGTAGAGGTGAGTGATTGTAGCCGCTCATGTCGTGTCTTCCCTTTTCATTAAATCTTATTTATTGTATTTTCTATTAACAATACACTATTCAGTAGCTTAATCAGTATTAGACTTTCGCAATCCTCCTTGAAATGCGATATTTTACCTACCAATAGTTATATGACCCATACGTTTTTGAAAACACATCTACAATACATGTGTATGGTGTGTTATTTTCAAAGGGGACCAGACACTTTAATTTAGACGGTGGTGTCAAAGTATTAGCGCCACTTATCATATGATTTTTCAGATTTCCCTGAATTCCCACCATTAATATATTCTTAAACCTTCTTCAACTCTAAATCTTCCCTAGAGATAAAAACTCGGTGTTCAGAAAGTTGCAGCTACTGCATCTAAAAGCGATATAACATAAATGGTCATAAATTTGGATTCAAATTATAAATTGAAGCAAAAAGGGCAACATATTTTGACGAGCAAAGCTTTTCTTGGATTTCATTTTGTGTATCTAATGCACAAAAGTTTGTTTAACTAAGTTCCTGAACATTCCTGACCCCTCAAATGGAAATATTATAGTCTTTGTTTACAAAAGGCGAAAAAGCGATTTCAATTTTAATGGTTTCTAATTTTAGTATTAAATATTAATACAATGTATTGTTCAATCTGCAGGACGAACTGTTGTTGAAGTATCCTTTTACTGCACCTAGAATTGTTTGAGAGTCAAAGCTGGTCACTTAATTTGGCTTTGCCATAGATTCTTCTTTTATTGACCAAATGAAACTAAATGGCAAATGAAACTGAATAGAGTTTTACACATCATTAGACAAATGTTTTCAAACATATGAATACAAAGAGAAGTAATATAATGTTAAATATAGTTATTGTGTCTAGAGGGATAGACATCACTGGATGAGTATGTTATATGTCTTAACTACAAAGTATTGACTTATAGATAAGTATATATAGAAACTTGTGGTAAAGTGCCATAAATTTATTAGATTATCTTAACATCTTACACAGCTCTCTTCACTCCCTTTGCAAATCACCTTACATCTGAATGTTTGGTATTCCATTGTCTTTTGTGTTGGGGAACTTCTACTCTACATCTTCAAAGGTACATTACTTTTCAACTGTTTAATGTTGTAAATTTGGCATTTCATTTATGCAGCATAAATTATATAAAATTAACAAATATATTTGAGAAAGTCAGAGGCTGTATTAAAGGGTGTGTCATTTGAAAATCCCAAACCAGTGAAAAAAAGCTTGCCTATAAACTATTTGAGTTGAGTAATTTTTCCCATTGAGAAAGTGGTCAAAATAACCTGAATTACAGTGGAACCAGGTGGCCTAATTCAGTTTTAGCTAAGAGGCTTAACTTGCAAGGCAAATTACGAGTTACCATTTCATGTATTATTTAATTTCTTTATTTGTTATATGTATCCTTCATTGGATCCAGTCAACTTCTGTGAGTGGACTTGCATTTGGTTATATCGCGTTTCATTTAAAGAACACCATTGATATATTATATGTATTTGTCCTTAAACGTTGCATCCGCTCGGATCCATGTAATTTGCCTTGTAAGTTGTTTTAGAGGCCTCCAGCTAAAATTGCATTGGGTCACCTATATTAATTAGTATACCCTACATATCATTTAGATGGCTGTGCAGCCAGCAGGGCTGTCTCGATAGTGTTGTGGCATCACATTCCGACATGAAACCAAATGACATGGGCAATAATTGGTTTTACAAATAGATAAGTTCTACACTGTAGTGAAAAGAAGTTTTAAACTGACATTTTAGACATTTTTGGGCATTTTCACTACAGAGTAGAATTTATCTATTTGTAAAACTGTTTCTGTAGAAATACCAATGTAGCATTCCATTTATGATATTTTTTACTGTAATTGGTTCTGATTTGTGACAACGAATAGCTGGATTTTGTAGTCAATGTGGTATAACCGCATTGCATGGTTACACAATCAAGTAATCACTGACACACATGAACTCACTAACAGCATCACGCTGTCACATTAATGCATTTCTTTGATGCGGCCAACCAACTTTCTAAGTGATTGTATTTAAGATGAAACAATAAATACATAATATATAATAAATATATTCACTTAGGAGGTTGGTTGGCCACAACGAAGATATGCATTAATGTGACAGCATGATGCTGTTAGTGAGTTCATGTGAATCTCTTAAATCTTAGTAAGTTGATGTGCATCAGTCATTGCTTGACTTTGTAACCGCGTGATGTGGTTCCAGTCTAGACCCAAATAATTGACCCATGCTCACCATAGAGTTCCAGTAGCTCAGTGGTTAGAGCATCCAACTAGAACATGGAGGGTTGTGGGTTCAAATCCCTTCTGGGGCTCGGATTTTTTTCGAGTTTCTCCTTGTCTTTAAACCTTTAATTATTCTTCTATTTAGATACTTGCTGATCATCACAATAGACAATATATTTTGTACTAGGATCAATTCTTCCATATCCAAACATGGGAGGAACACTAGCAATGGAGATTATTCTGATCTTTATTCTGGCATTTATTGAAGCAGTTCGGCTCTTCTTTGGTAAGTTAACAGTGTAACAGTCCTAAACATACATGTACAGTAAAGAATAAGGTAATGCAGGTTTTTTCATCAGTATAAAGCTGTTAAAATTCAGCTTAGTATTTGTGTTTACCATTATGATATCAAGTGCTATTAAATATAATGATCATTATAATCACATTTAATGTCAAACAACCTTAGCCTCACTTCCAAACCACTTTGTTATCCAGCTATGAGTAGTCAATCTCATAATTTTTAGCTTAAATCTAAATCAAAATTTGCTTAAATTAGATCGCACAACTCTACATAAATATTTTTTAATGAGGAAGGGTGTTAATTATTAGTTAAAAACACAGCCATAGGCAAACAGATTGAGAATATTTGTTTACTGTTTTCAGAGTGAAAACAACACTTCAACTTTAGAAAAAAAGCTGCACTACATTATGTCAAATTTGTCTCAACTAATTATTTCTAAAATTAATTTGGTTCAGATGGCAAAGGCAAATTGAGGGAGATGGTGCGGGCCTGTGTTAAGGAGGGATGATGGGCATGTTTTGAGAAAAGCGTTGGAGTTTGAAGTGAAGGGCAAGAAGAAGCGAGGACAACCAAAGAAGACGTGGAAGAGGCAAGTGGAGAAGGAGAGCAAGAGTGTTGGTTTCGAGACAGAGGATGCCTTGATTCGAGCACGATGGAGAGTGGGAGCTGGAGAGATTGCAGTTAGAGTGGAGTAAATCTGGCCACCCCCGTTTACGGGGATAAACCTGGATCAGAATTGGATGATGATGATGATGATGATGATGATGAAGACTGTTTTTGTTTGCTACTTTGTTTGCAGGTTACAAGGGTAATCTAGCAGAGAGAACAATGGCTCTTCTGATTTCCATAATACTTTGCATTCCAGTCCTGTTCATTGACTTGTACCTGTTAATATGGCAGACATATGTGTGAGTATTTTGACTGCCAATTCACTTGTTGATCCAACCATTATGAGCATTAGTGAAGAAGGAGTGGGGGATGAATATTGCTTGCAGTGTTTTTAATTAGCTTTAACTTCTAAACTAATGATCAAATCTGCATGAAATTTAGCAACGAAATAACTACAGAATACCACGCAACTATTATTCTTGATTTAATTGTGCATTTATTTTTAAAGAACGATGAATGTACAGGAATAAACTACCGGCAGTTGCAGGGTATTCTGTGGTTATTAGCTCAACATTATAAGTAACGTTCTACATTCGACCCGTCTCACTTTGAGATCAGATTAGGTAGTTGAGACTAGTGGCAAAGTTGCAAGGACATTGAGAAAGGAAGCTGACATCTCTACCCTCTCTGGGAAACCTTTTGTAATGCTTAAAGTGTTTTCGAGATTCGAGCGCTATAATTTACGGGTTATGTAAAAAAAATTTTTTTTTTATGCTTTGGACGCCATGTTGGTATCGTCGGCTGTCAAAAGCCGTAACGCGATTCGATCACAAATTGTATTATACCAAAGCCCATGTCTTTTTGGCAAAAGTGGCCGGCTTAAATTCTCAAAAGTTCGAGCGGATATCAGTGTTTTAAGACAAAGAAGAAAAGAACTTCTAGTTCAGGGGCTTAAAGTTTAACAACCCAATTCCTGGATAGGTTTTTAAACTTTACATACGTTTTAGGCTACAGTATATTCATTGTCTAAGACAACAATTTAGACCAGTAACTAGTCGTGTGAAAACGGGCTATTGGCGTGAGATCGTGAGATAAGTCTTAAAACCGTGTGTTAGATGACGAAATCGTGAGTTTTATGAATATGTATTGCTCATTATGATATTGCTACCCGGCTTTAGAATGAGAAATCTTTTTAGAATTTGTGTGGGTAGAGCCATCTTTCCAATCTTCTAATCTGAAATAATCGATTCAATTTTGTTCATTTGTAACTTATGATTACATTCTAATGACAGAATGTCGGTAAAAAAAATTACATCTGTCAGTGTCAGTGGTAATTTTGTTTTGTTGTTATTGCTAATATTGCTGTTGGTCGATAGTGTGTTTTTTGTGGCTGTTATAAAAATTGTTGCAATTGAGGTCATTTTGTTACTTTTGTTAAAAGTTCTTTTTATGATTATTTTGTTATGATTATTGTTGTATTATCATATTTCTTTGTTTTACATTTATAAATATTGTTAATGAAACTGATATCATTGTTTGTATTGTTGTTGTTACTGTGTAATGTTGTTACTGTGTAATGTTGTTGTTGCTGTGTAATGTTGTTACTGTGTAATGTTGTTGTTGAGAGTTTAAAATTGCTCTTAAAAATTGTAGCTGTACTGTTTTTGATCTTGTTGTTCTTTTGAGTTTTAATTTTCTATAACTAATTTTCTAGCTTAAGGCTTGAAGTTATACTGTGTGCAATAGCTCTGGTATTTCTTGGACTCGAGGTTATCCTCAGTATTGCAGTAGTATTTACATTCAAAAGGTAAGTAGAAATGGCTTTCTTAACGAACTTTCTTTTAGTAGAAACCAATTTGCCCTAAAAGAGTTGAAGGAGGCCCGTGTGAAAACTGAATGAGGGAAAGAAAGATCCCACTGCTAGTTTAATTTTTCGAGTTTTGTGTGTTCCTGTTGTTTTTATTTGTGTTTGGTATGTTGGAAGTAAGGTTGGTACAATAGGTGGTAATTAGGACCTGGCTTTTAATTGAAAGATTCTGCCTTCAAACTCTCGCTGTTGGGGTTGATATCCTCAATAAGGGTTGTTTGACCAGTATCATTTTCGTTTATTGAACTTCCCAATTTTTTCAAAGCGTTATCGAAATGTAGTTACGATTTCCGGCTTTTTCTCGTACTTTTCTACATTCGAATGGTATTTTATAAGAGTCGTGAAACCGAGCCCAGTCTCCTAGGGCTGTCATTCCCTGCAGGTTTCCATCTCTGGTGGTCAGAAAAATGGGTACCAGTCTCTGCTGGGAGCGAACTTACAATGAATTGTGCTTCACGCAAGAAGAGTCAAAGACTTTGCTGACAATTTTTAAGAAACAAGCGTTGGGCACAGGTATCATGGACCTAAAGCTTGAGAAAGAGCTTTTAATTGTGGTTAGTTTTTTGTTTATCAAAATTTTAGAAGCGTAGATTTTGAGTTTGAAAGGGAGGGGAGGGGGTGAAACTTGAGAGAAGCATGTGCAACAAGGTGCGGAGGGGGAGGTCCTACAAGGTTTTTCTCATATTGATTTCAAAGTGAATAGACCTTTTTCACGTTTTTAACATTCTTTTGTCTGCATTCAAATTTGCCCGCCCAGCCTCGTAATGGGTAATAAATTCTTTGATTTTATAGTTGATGAACGAGGCTTGACGAAAATTTTGAATGGAGACAAAAGAATAGTTTATAATGTGAGAAAGATCTATTCAAACCATTGAATTCACTTTTTCTGTTTTTTATCTTCCAACAGGCATCAGTCAATGCAAACATAAAAGATATCACTTATTAGGATTTTCCTGCCACTTGCGAATACCTTTCAAATGTTACATATTTTCCAGGACAGCGATAAAAGTGGGTATTGAAAGTATTCCCAATGTCACTCTCACAGGTTGAGCATTACTGGAAAATGTTATCACGGGTTAGGTTTCGTTAAGTGTTAGTGTGAGGTTTGGCTAAAGAACTGAGTCGAGCTGCGTAGCTGTTACCTCAACTGTGATGAATTGGCGTCTTGACCAGAATGCTAACACAGAGGACATGAAGGCGAGCATTTTAATAAAACGTATAAGTATTATATTGAAATCTATCCAATCTTTGTGCCATCCGGCCTCGATTGAAATCTTAACCCAAGGAGAAGTACCTGTGTCTTTTAGAAACTGGACACTGACTTTACAAGTTCAACTTGTCCATACTTCAGTATAATTCTTTCACCGTTTCCATAACATAACTTAAAACTTATTGCATGGTGTCAAGCATTATTCCTGATTTTTTTGGAATAACTTTGGCCCATGCGAAAAGGTAACAACAATTAAGTGCAAACATTGTTATGCCAACAAAACCTGGGAGCTGTTGGTAACTGTTGCGTTGTGCAGGCAAACGAACACAACAACTTCCATTTCCAATCATTCATTGTAAACCATATTGTATACACCGTGAATCGCGTAAATGCCTGCCCTTTTTAGCCCTTGACAAAGCTATTTTAGGTGAAAGAAAGAGAAAACATTGAGGAATAACTATAGCATGCATAAAGAGAAAGGGTAGTTTAATAACATCGTTCAAGCTTTAATTACTATGGTCTGGTTCTGTCTCGGTTTGAATTTTCTCACATTTTTCGCTCAACTCAAGTTGATTCGCTATTTCTACATCAATCCAGCAAGGAAAAAAGGCGTTCAACTTTGTGCGTTTGTTTGTATTTAAGTGGTTTTTTCATGGATAGAGATTTCAGTGCGCGTGCGCATACACTAGTCTTAACATTGTGAGCTGCATACAAACGGCGCAATGGTTTGGGTTAGGCATCGCCGATCCCAGGCCAAAAGAAATGTCACTTGTTAGGCCGCATATTTGACCGATTTTAAACGGAACGCAATAAGCTACGACTCGCGCAACAGGGCCAACATTCCTTGCAACTGGGCGCAATATGTTGGGCCCAACATTGTTGCGTTTTGTTGGCCAATATTAGGGACCTTAAGCAACGAGGACAGAAACGCGAACGACGACGGCTCAGAAAAATCACATTTCTGATTCACGCTTTACTTCTTTGTGAGAGTTATTAGAGTTTTGTTTCTTTGCCTTAAACTTTTTGAATAGAAAAATGATTAACTGTTTCTCCATGAAGCTAAACAAATACTGAGAAAGTTTTTACTGTTATGTCCTCATAGTCCCGACAACTCTAAAAAAGGTCTTTTCACCTTGTAATTTTAGCGAAAACTTCGTGCAGGTGCTCAGTTTGATGCATTCCAACGTGGAATTATTGTATTTACTATTGTTTTTCGCCGTCGTCATTGCTTAAAGTCCCTAATGTTACATTGGGCCTTTAGAATCAAAATATTAATGGTTGCAAGATATTCTACTGTAGGCTGGCTTCGTTTTTATTTAAAAACAATTTTGGAGTAACAGATTGTAAACAGTTAACCAAAAACTACTAAGCTCATCTGTGAGTTTAATTTAGACAATTCAACGTTGAAATTGTTGTAATCGTCGTCATATCAAGGTGAGGCAAGGAGTCTGTTTCACTGCTCTTCTAAATACTTAAATACAATTTGTGCATTGCAAAAAAATATATAAATTCGTCATATCTTTGTTCAAGTTAAAAGTATAGCATTGAGTGAGGGAACGAAAAAATTTGGCAAGGTTTGTTTCGTTCAAATACCAAGTTTCAATTATTTAAATGCTTAGAATTAATTCCATAACATTTAATGGAAAACTAGCATGCGATTGTGACATCATTGATTAAATCTCGCGCTTTGACATGTAACATGTTTTAAAATCTACAATCTGCGGAGACATTTTATATCTTGAAGACTTGTGCTTTGTTGGGTCTGACTAAAGAGGCGACCTTCATTTTTAACGCAATGTCTGATAGATTTCTTCCGACCATAACGCCAAGAAAGTCGTCAATAGCTGCTGCAAAGCGAATCTATGCTGCTTTAGATTACATTGACAGCAATGGAAGCTTGGTGAAAATTCAAAGGAAAAAGAGTAAAAAAAGTTTGAAAGAAATATCCAAATCCCTTAGTCCCCAACAAGTGACAAGACAAAGAATTACGAGAGCAAAGGAGTACACAAATGGATTGAAAACGAGAAAAGAGAACACCAGGAGAGCGCGCGAAAAGGATGAAGAAATACGGAAGGAAAGCAAAAAGCTGAAAGAAATGGGAATGAAAGAAAAAATGCGTCTTAACCAGTTGTTTTCGGTTTATGCTGAGCAAAATAATACCTCATTCCGACGATGCGCACAAATTGTACGGCCAAAGTTTCCAAATCTACTGAAGCAGCCGTCGTTAATCCAGAAAAAGAAATCAGATCACATAGCGGAAACAGAGCTTCCCAAATTGTCATCATCAAAGCTTTAAAACAAATATTAACCGTAAGCAAGAAAAGAAACTGACATAAATTGATGGCGAGATCCTAGATAAAGTCAAATTAATATTTAGACCTTATTACAGGAGATAGGTTTAGAAATATATATTTTACAAAACAGTTGAGTTTTAGATTTTTCTCGTACCAAGTTGTTGTATATTTAACGTTATATTTATATTTTCAACTTTTATTTAAGTTTCTGCTTCAATTCATTTTTTGGATCCGGTGATTTGTATTAGTAGATAACACATTAATTTTATATTTATATTTTATTCTTGAAATTTAGTTATCTGAGGAGCGGAAATCTGTTTTCAAAGTTTGAAATTTAAAATGTACTAAATTTAGTTCCGTTTTGAAGAATTCTAAAACTCGGCCAAAGAAAAAGTTTTTAAATCTGTTTTACAGCTTTTCGAAAGTCTTGGTTCATATATTCTCCACTTTTTATTTACCATGCAGTATTTAAATCAAATTGTATTCCCTAAGGCCTAACAGATAAACAAGGTTTTAAAACAATCGTGTAAGAGGCTTTCAGACAAGACCACAATTACAAATAAATACAAACAATTCAACGTTAAAACAGTCATCTGAAAAATTTAGCTTTTTCTTCATTTTATCTGCGATTAGATGGAAATATTGAACAAACACTATAAATATAAAATGCGTATTTGAAATGTATTTATTTAAAATAATTAATTATATAAATGTATTTAAAATGTTGAAATAACATATACTTCTTTAAAACTTCGATAATAAAAAGCGATAACTTTAAAAGTGCATTTTTCGAAACGTTGTTAATTAGATGAATTATTACAGTGATAAATTCCTATTATATATCCTTGAAAGGCCCCGATTACATGACGAACTTTAATGCGGGCTGAAGTCTCGACCCGCCTAAGTGGCAGAAATACTATTACGATTGCAAAAGCAAACTCTCCCCAGGCTGAGTTCAGACGTTAGTGCATTGCAAGCTTTGTTTGTAAAGCGCACGTCAACTACATCGTACGCTGCACATATCGAGTGTGGGCGAATAGTTTCAGTCCTGGCTGAATTTTTTTTATACTTTTAGTAGTGAGTGCCAAAGAGCAAGAAAAAAGTTTCATAATGCGACAAAAATTGTAAATACGATTCCAGTTTGCCTCAAAGATTGAGCTAAAAATCCTCTCTCTGGCACTTTACCAATTTTTTCATAACCTGTTTGTCAATAGGTCTCTTAATCACTCTGCTACAAACTTTATTTTTGACTCACGGATCAGTGACTTATAGCTGGCACTTTCTCATTTGCATAAAATTTTGTGTAACAATGGTTATTGTTTTGAATCCTCCAGCCTGCTTTGCGCGGTTGGTTTGTTCATAAAGTGTCTCGATCTGCAATGTTTACTAGCAATTACGGAACTGGTTCTCCTCCGTTTTACTGTTCGATTCTTTGATCTGTTTATGTAACTGTATTAATCGTTTGCTATTTTTAGTGCATCTTTGTTCGAAAATTTGAAGCCGAACTGAGAAAAGCAGAGAAATCTGGGATAACACTTTCACCCTGACAGGAATCGTAAACAACTTATGTATGGAGGATGTTAGTTTTGGTCTGAATTGTACTTCTACTTCAGTACTTGTGCACATTATCCGTGAGTCGTCTCATTGAGACTTTTGATTCAATTGCCTGTGTTTTAACATTGTCTCTTTTAGGTGTTGCTTTAATGTGCCAGTCCACCCCCCTGGTGGTTCAAGACTGACAAGGAAACATTTTAACAACCCATTCCCCAACGCAAGCCCTCCCAAGAAACCCCCACGTGCACCTACGAAGAATTAAGTACAAGACTACGAACCCTATATAACAACACTACGTAAACGTCACAGAGATCAAGCCGACCTCACGACACACCACCCCCGCACAAACAGAGCACCAGCAAACCTGCAACCCACCAAATATAACCTCACACCCCTACCCCCACACTTAAAATAACATTAACAATATTCAGCGTGAATAAAAAATTAATAAAAAAAATAAGAAAATTACCATGAATAAAAACAAAGCGACAACATAGGGCTTTCTCCCTGGTTACCAGGCAGTAGCCCCAAAACAAAGAAAAAGCTTGTTTTGTTGAAGTTGTCAGTTAATAATTATTTTAATTTTATTCTTTCGCGGAGCTAAAAAAGCAATTTTAGAATCTCTTTAGGACAACCTAATTTGTCAGTAAGCACTATTTTTCATAAGGACATATTTAGGCTAATTTGGGGAAATGTACCCCCTACCTAGCTGGTCAAGGCAACGTCAATTTTAAACTACCAAGTAATCAGTACTAGTACAGATGTGCAGTCTATATTTTTGGATATGTCTAAAGCGATCGAATATGCAAATAAGTTCTTCACAATACTCGGAATTTATGTTTCAAAGCCCGCATGCAATAAATTCAAATTTTACGAGACTGTTTTGGATTGCTTAAAATGGGAGTGAAATGATATAAAACATTTCCAAACGAAGCGACGAGCGCGAAGCCTTGTCAGAAACAGAAAAACCGCTAAAACTAAACTATCAAAAACGTGTAGGAAATGATAAGACTTCTTGAATTAAGTTTGATTAAAAACTTAAGCCTACTTGGGAGCCTGGTGTTGTCAGTTGTAGTAATAATGTTTCCGCTTATGTTTGTTCAACTAATTTAACCCAGTTCAGACTGGGCTTTTTTCGAATTCCACCCCCTCCCCCCATCCCTTAAGAACTCTGTATCTATTAATGCTATTGTCATCAAACTCGGGGAATAGATAGAACATGAGTAGCACATTCGATTAACGTGTTTATTGTTCTCACCATATAAAAATTATGTTTTTTTTTACTTTTTTTATATTTCTTCGGCTTTTTAAATTAAGACTTTGAAATAATTGTTTTTTCATACATCCGAACACTAAAACAAAGATGCAAGAACAATAATAAAGTCAGCTGAATCTATGTTTTTTTTGTTTTGTTTTGTTTTTTTACGATTTGACTTTAATAAAATACTAAAAAGTGTTGTCAGTAGCTTAAAGTAGCATGGTACTATTGTAGCTCTCGAAAACATGATTTTTACGTTTTTTTTTTTGACTCCTTAATGAAGCTTCATTTCTTTTTCTAAAATTGTTATAAACACTGCACAATTTGAGCAAAAAAAATGTCATTGATGACGTCATATTTGACTTTTGGCTTGAAAAAAAAATGATCATAACTAAATCTGATTTACATAGTAGTATGGAAAAAACTAAAACCAATAAAATTAACTGCATGAAAACTAAGTAAAAAACAATTTGGGAAAAAACTGTCAATCATAATCCTGTTACCATGGCAACTCACAAATACTTGACCCTAAGTAACTAATACCAAAACACTGCCAAATAAATTTTAGGAAAAGTCCGTAGGTTTGGTGACGTTTCATAAAATTGCGTAAAAGTTGCAGAGTTTTAACGTTGGAGTGGCACAAAAAGCCCCCCTCCCGTCTGAATAGGGTTAAAGCTAAGTTCGTTTGAGTGATGCATAAAGTTATATGCGCAATTACGACTGCAAAACATGTCGCAGATTAAATGGCAAAAAGTACTTGGTCGTGTATTGTCAGTATGCAGTCATTAAAACGTTTTTTTCTAAACCACAATATATAAAGTATATTACATGCCCGCACGTGGAAACGAATTGTATCTTCGATTGTTCAAGTCAATAACTTCGTATATCCACTAACAGACATGTAATATTCTATTTATTTTATAGACCCCGATGAAATATCAGGACATTTTCATTTGGTAATTTCCTATTGCCTAGGTTGAATTAATCATAACAATTGTGTATGATATCTTCACTTTGTAAAAGATAAAAATGGTATCTTTCACTGCATGGATACCAAATTTTCATCATTGGAGAAACACTGGTATTTCATCCGACAGTGTCTATGCAATAATTCATTTTATTTCATTTTTTCACTCTTTGTTTTGTTCTGTTCTATTTATTTTTGTTGTCTCTATTTCATTCAATTTAATTCTTTTCTATATTGTTCTACTCCGTTCTGTTTTTATAATTTTCATGTTTTGTTTTGTTCTGTTCAATTGTACTATACTTTTTTTAGTCTTTTTTCCTTTGTTCTATTTCATTCCAATTTGCTTGATTATTTTCCATATCCCATGCCATTCCATTCTATTACGCTTCAATGTATGGCTAGGAATACGACAGTAGAAAGGGACTAGATCTTTCAGCACTTTATTGTCAATATGAACCAAAAAGGCAATTTTTAATTCTTCTGATCTCATTTATTTATTATTCCCCTTTATCAAAAAGTCAAGGGCAATACGTTATGTATAGAGATTCTAGGGTATTGTTGTTTTTCATACTTGTAAATGTTACAATAGAAGACAAATTAGGAACATACTTTTCCATTACATGGGCGGGATGATAAACCGGATCAATATCATGCAAGTCACGCTCACCTAAAAAAGCATTTGGGCTGTTTTGTTTTAGAAAAACCAAGTAGGAAAAATAAAACTATCAAAGTCTGAGTAAAAAAGTAACTGTTCACTGTAAAACAGTTAATTAAACAATCTTTACAAACGGTTACATCGCGTACAACATTTGCCATTTCTTGATCGCATAGGCTGAGACCACTCCAGCGGCAAAACCTACAGCGCATATGACCCCGCGACCGAGTGCTGTATTGTAAAATTCAGACGCTTTGCGAACATTTTCGCTGAACATCAATTCTGAATCACTTGTTGGATCACTGATATCATTCAAAGATTTTAAATTTAAAAAGCAGCAGCGCACCCCGGTTGTAGGCCTAGGGAGAGATTTGATCAGCTCCCACTCGTCTCTGATGACGTCAAAGCGTTCGACTGTATCAAGAGCTCGTCCGTCCCAGCCCCCAACGACGTAAATCTTTTCTTTCCAGACTGCTGCTCCAGCATTAGAGCGTGCTACACTCATTGGTTTGGCCTGGCGCCACTCGCGTGATGTGAAGTTGTATTCTTCCACTGCATTTAAAGTCTCATGACCGTCATATCCCCCCATAACGAACATTCTGTCTCCACACACCACCCCGGTTGGAAAGGAGCGACGCTCACGCATTGGTTGAATCTATGAATAGTTGATACAAAAGTGAAAGTTTTAATTGCTTCAAAGACGGGATTGTGGAATATAAAACTAGTTATTCAGGGCTTTGAATTGAGTTTATAGTAGGCGACAAGTTGCAAAATATTATATTTTATAAAATAATTTGGATAGTACGTGCGTTTTGATTGGTCTACAAGTGTGTTTTCATAGCGCTATGGAACACGAAAATGGCGTGAGCAATGTGGTTTGACTGTCTCAGAGTTGTGAGAATTTACAGTATGCGCTTCGTAAACCGTCTTTCTCTTTGTTAACAATGAAAATAATAATTTTATAAAAGAAATAAAACATGTTGTCCGT